>JBBMKA010030866.1:0-10883 GCA_037833695.1 Sechiopsis laciniata
GTCATAATAAATGTTGTAAAAAAAATTAACAAACATGCTTTTGGTCTTTAATTTTAGAAAACAAAAAATAAAAAATCACTTATGAAATATGTACGATTAATAATTAAAAAAAAAAAAAAAAAAACCGAAATTTGTAGTGTAAATAAAACCAAATTTAACTAAAAAGGAAGTTACTTCTCAGTTCGTCCCCCTCCAAATGTTATTACCATTTCAACCCTGACAAAATAATAATGATAGCAATTAAAATATGTTTGAGAAAATGTGAATAGTGTCAATTATTATAACGGCGAAGGGGTAGATAGGTCATTTGACAAAGGCTTTGTTCACAAGTCACGTGAAAGTATTACTTTTATTACTGTAACGTGGAGTTCTTGCCCTCACACGTTAGTTTCAGACCAACTACAACTTGCATGTGATTTTGAAAGGCTAAATTATACCACATATATCGTCATTTACTTCTAAAATAATTTAAATATTTTAAGAGCTGGAAAATATATAGTTATAACTGAAAATGAAATTTTGCCCTACGCATTTGCACCTATTCTAATTCCTCCACTCGTGACATAACAAATAATTTTACAATTAAATTTATTCGTAAATTTTAAAATTAAAGCAAAAAAAAGTATACCTTACCAATTTCAAATCAAGTCACCCCTTAAAAACAAAAGTTGTGATATTGTCATTAATCTTTTATAAATATTTCAAAACTATTCTTGAAATAAAATGTATTGGAATTTTGGATAAAAATTGGACATAATGAAACTTCTTTTAAACACTCAAAAACCACGTTTTTTTTTCTTTTTTTTTTTTTAATTTTTATTTTACAAGAATGATCACATTTACAACCAAGTTTCGAGTTACCATTATATCCAAAATTTTAATGAATTTTTAATTTAATTTTAGTTTTGAAAGATTTATGATTTTTTTTAATAAAAAATTCAACAATAATTAAAGATAGAGATTTGAATTGATTACTTTTAAAATTTGAATCGGTTACTCCATCATACATGTTACACTAGAGATTTACTCTTTATATAAAAGTTTAAAATAGAGCAAAGTTCGTAGGTTTTTCATTTTAAAATGGCCAAAATCACTTCAAAATGTATAAATTGAAAAAGAGAGGAAGAGAGAAAAGAACATAGACCAGTGTGATATTAGTTATCTTTGAAAGTGGTTTCATTCATTCCAAAGATGCATTTAAAATAGAAGGGTGAGTTGAATAAGGCTACTAGTCGATTATCAAACATAAAAAAGGTTTACCAGTCTTCTTATTTGTCTTTTTAATATAAAAATAATATTTTGTTTGAGAGATTCAAACTTGCAACGATAACCTAATTTATAATCTATAAAATACGTTTTTTTTAAAAGAGTTAACTTCAAAACTTTCAACTCTTAATAGGGTAGGGAATCTTTATGCTCAAGAAATGACTGAGAGAATAGAGATGAGCTGATGGTTGATGGCGTGCATTGGAATACTAAACTGATTGAGAATATTTTTTTACAAAGAAGATGCATCTGTTATTATTAGTTCCCTGTTGAATGTGTCTGGAGGGGTTGATGAGATTATATGGAATTATAATTTGAAAGGAATCTTCTCGGTTAAAAGTGTACCACATTGTTGTTAATGTGGCTAATGGAGCTGGAGCCTCCCCTTCGGATCTGAATCCTTGTATCTCGGTTGGAAACAATTTCTTGAAAATAAACATCTCTCATAAGGTTAAGTTGGGGGTTTGGGCTGTTTTATCAAATGCGATTCCCTCAAGGTAAAACATTTATAATAGAGGAGTCATATTAATGTGAGCTTCCCTTTGTGCGGGAAGAGTAGAGAAACTTGCAAAGGAGGATCGATATAAAGTCATAATTATTATTTGGTGCTTATGGAACTTTAGAAATCTAGGCATTTATGGAAAATCTTCAATGGAGTTCCATTATCTTTGTGGTATGCTTGAAAAAGTAATTAATTTGCATTCTCTTATGTTTGCAGGTGTTTCAAAGTCTATTCCCATGAGACAACCTTCAGTGATCTAGGAGTGGACTGCACCACCCTAAGGATGTTGGAAGCTGAATGCGGATGTCTCATTCTATCTGTCGGATGGGGAAGGGGGACTGGGTGGATTGTTAGAGATTGGAAAGGACGTCAAAGTTTGCTGGATGGAGATCTGTCAAATTTTTGAAGGGGATGGATGTTAGGGAAGGTTTCAAGCACATTTTTAGGCGAAGATCCCATGGCTTCCCTCGATTGTGGTAGAGTTTTATGTTAAAGAGGCTATTAATTCTATTTTAGGTGGCTCTCCAGATCAAACTGAATTTAACAGCATCATTGTTGATATTAATTGGTTGATGTCATCCTTAGGGATTGAGAATATCTCTTATTGTAAGAGGTTTTTTAATAGGATGGTTGACTTTTTAGCCAAATAAAAAATGCCTATTTTTCTTGTTGAAATATTTCTTCATCCTCGGTGAAGGAAAATTTTGATTTTTGGAGGGGAATCTTTACCTACAGTTGACTCCATGTTAGAGGAGGATTGTTAAAACATTTGAGTGATTAATGACTTATTCTAAAAAAAAAATCAAAACTTATGAATAAACTTAATTGTATTTTTTTTTAAATTATATTTTAAGTTAAATATTGGAAAATATGCAGAGTACTTAAAAAAAAAAAATAGTAAAAGAGTGAAATTATTCAACCACTGAAGTCAATAAAATTTGTTTAAAAATAAACTGATATTGACAATTTTATATTTTTAGAAAACTGAAATGGATTGGAAATTATAGTCCAAATTGACTTAACCAATTCGGTAGGTCAGATTTGTCGATCTTTTCAATTTGACTGGTACTTTATTTATTTAATTTTTTTTTTTAAAATTCAATGATGGGAAAATTTTGAATATGGTTCAATAATTTCTTTTATTGTTTGGTTATAAATCAGTTCAATATCATGATTATAGGTTGAATCTCGAGAATTAATATTTGACTCCCATTTATTTGAGAGTAATAATACTTTTTATACAGGGTTTATTATCCCCTTCCCCCAATATATGTACTCAAAAAAAGAATTTTGAATGGCAACAATGTTTGTTTGTTGAATTTAGGAAAGATTTAGAAATAAATATTTATTAAAAAATTTCTCAAAAAATTACATTGATACGAGTTATTGTAACTATTCAAAATAAATTTTCAATTTTATTACTCAAAATAACTCTTCATTTTTAACTACTCATTTTTAATAATTCATTTTTAACAACTTAAAATAACTTTTTATTTCTAACTACTCATTTCTAATCATATTTCTAAATATCCAAAATAACTCATTTTTAAATAGTTATTTCTAATTATTCATTTTTTAACCATTCAAAATAACTTTGTCATTTTAAATTCACGTCCAAACAAATTATTGTCTCTAATTCATCTACAAAAAAATTACATATAAACAAGTTTTTTTGCTACAATTTTTGTATAAAAATTTACATCCAAACGAACTATTATAAAAATCTTACTATTTTAACTAGTCAAAATAATTTGTTATTCATCCAAAATCTCATCCAAGCACCTCCTATATCTTTATCTTATGATTCTATAATTCGGGTTTTTTTAAAATTTTATTTTAAAATTAAGATTATGGTTTATTTTATTAATTCAAAGTAAAACATGTCATTACATTCGGGAAAAGATGTGTTTTCATCTCAAATATGCTTTGGTGGAAAAAACTATAATTATATGTTAAAAATGAAGAGGAAGAAGCCAACGCTCTTAAAAGAAAGTTTGAACAATTAGGTACCGTTTACTTTTAGGTAATTATGATAACTGAAATATTTTGATATTCGAAATTTTAGATGTCTAGCATCCTTAGATCACTATGTTTATTTTATAAGAATATGTTTTATGAACATTGGGTGATATTTAGATAAATGTATTTCTTTGTCAAAACTCGAACATGAAATGACGTAAATTTACCTTAAGTTTCGAGAATGCCCTTACAATATTTATATAATTTTTTACATTAATTTAATATCCTTTTAATTTATATGAGATACTTATTTATATCAACTTAATTATTATGTATTTAAATAAATTTTTTTTTTTTTTTTTTTGTAAAATAGTTTATTGTATTCATACTTATGTTATTTTGTTCAATCAATTCGTTCATATTTATTTAAAATTCTTAACTTCAGTTTAAATATGAATGTTTTTTGAAAAAAAGATTATATATTTAACTATAGTTTTGATGACATATTCAACATTTGTATATGTTTTATATAATATATAAAAATTAAATATAATGTCTAAGCAAGGTTAACCAAGCATTAATTGACATATATTATGGATAAAATGTCATAAAATAAGTAAGTGACAAAAATGTTTTTAATGGATGTCCTCTACATGAGAACTAGAAACTCATGTTTTTAAAAAGACATCTTAAACGGGTCAAATGCCTCCAGATGAGCATCCTAATATTTTCGAACATCTTGAAAGACTTGGGTATCTCACATTCCCTCGGAGTGAATGTCTCCTTAAATGATTAGTTAAAGGGAAATTGTACTCCATGTACTTTCCCACAAAATTATCAAATTTTAAAATATTTTTATTTAAAGTCATTAATATCGTATTATAAATACTCATTAATGCAGTATTATGTATTATTAATACAATATTACCATTAATAGGCATGACTATAGTTGCTAAATTTTTATAAAATGACCATATTTATAATTATTTTTTAAATTTCACTAATATTACTAATTTCCCTTAGTTAAATGGAGTTTTTTCATGTATAATAATTAAAACACCAAAAAAAATTCATGTAACAGTTTTTTAAGAAGAAATTTGTTTATAGCACAAAATTGGGGTTGATCTAATAAAAAAACGAAAAAGCCCATGTACATGACTTCAATTAGTGCAATAGATATTCTATATATTATCTTCAATCAATGACACAAATAGTTTTTAATCAATTACTAGATAATCTTGAATCAATATAGTTTTCAATTAGCTAGTGCCATATGTAAAATTCAACGAGTTCTTTTTTTTTTTTTTCTTAAATCAAGAGAAGATGTAGGACAGAGTCAGAATAAGCAAAAAAAAAAAAAAAAAAAGCCCAAAATTCTGTTCTCGATAAAAAATTTTCTCAAAGGTGTTATAATTAAAATAGATATAAAAAAAATTGTTACTCAAAGCAAATTTTTTATTTAAAATTTATTTTCAACCATAAAACCATTGTTTTTTTTTATTCAAACATAGATTATACATTATACTACTAGTAATTGTTGACATCATCATTTTATTTTGAGGTTTAAATTTACAATTTTTAATTTAAAAATTTATATTTTATATTATTAACATTTCGAAAACTTAACAAATAATATGTTATTTTGGTGCAAACTCAAGTAATTTAAAAATATGAGATCATCTTTTTTTTATATATATAAAAAAAGTGATAATTCAAAATTAAAATAGACTATAATTAAATATAACATTATTTGAAATATTTTATTAGCATTCTATTTTGAAATATCAATCTACAAAACCAAATACCGTAATCAAATTTTTAGGGTATAGGAGGAATGTGGATTCTAACCCGTAAATCAAACAAGACCTAAATTTTTTTTCTTTAATCTTGTATGTCTATACAAAAAAAAGGTTACTTTTTTTAAGTACAATTTATTTATTTATTTATTTTTTTTTCAATTTAAATCTATACAATAATGTCTTTATCTATTAAAATATAATTGAGTCGAGAAGAATATTTATTCAACAACCTTAGTTTATTTTCATAATTAAAAACTTATGAATTTGGAGATATCTCCTCTAACAATGGTTAAATTAAAAAAATAAAAAAAAAATAAAAAAAAAACCTTTTATACTTAGAATTAACAAACACACCATTTCAGATTAACTTTGGAATAAAAGTAAAATGACATAAACTCCAAACCTATTTATAAATAAGTCAAATGGCACTTTTAAATAAATATATATATATTATAATAATTGGGGGTGGAGATTGAAACCCATGAGCTCATAGTCAATGGACAACTTATAGTTTGTGATTGGATGTAACTGTTAAGATTTTCTCTTGAATAATCTTTCTCTTAATAGATCTCATTCTTATTTTTCAATTTTTGGTGTACACTAATATCGCTAACCAACTGCTCTTGTTGGCTTTAAAATGAGACTTGTTAACATAAAGCGATCAAATGCTCTAATTCTTCCACCCACATGTTGTAAAATAAAAAATAAAACAAATAATAAAATAAAAAACAATTAAAAGGAGAAATATAGTAATTACTTAAATCACACGTTATGAGCTTTAAAAGATTCTGTTAATATGCATGTCACATGGTTTCTCTCCTTTTAATTAATTGGGTAATCAAATCTAATTTTTTTAAAATTAATTTGACCATTCAAACTTCCCGAATTTTAAGAGAAAATCATATTCTATTGATTATATTTATATACAACCAAGGATAAATATATGGAATAAAAATTAATAATCTATTTAAAAATAATAATAAAGTTCAATTTTTAATGGTCCTATTTCATGGTGGTCCTTATGTTTTAGAATATTAATTTTAGTCCCTTAATAATTTCGCATAAACACTTATTCCAATATCTATTTGTTAAATTATAGTGCATCTAATATAGACACTTATTCTCGACTTTATCGTTAAATTTTATAGTAGATTTAATATAAATATGTTTGACTTGTGTTTTGAGCCACATATTTGAAGCATTTGAAGTGTAATTATAAGTATATAAATAAATGATAGATGATGACTTACATAAAGATCGAAGGATTATTGATGTAACGACCCAACTCCCTAAAATACTTTAATGGGGTGTTACAGGTGCATGCATATTAAAATTCTCAAAATTAATTTAACAACCACATACATTTTCCAACGAAACCTCTTAAAATCATGAAAATAGTACTAATAGTTCGAAAACATATCAAACATGGTTCAGGATCTCGATAGTTCAAAAACAAAGATAGTTTAACAGAGTTTAAAACATAAGATTTGACTCGAATTAACCATAATGCGGAAAGGAAAATGCCGACACTGTGTCCATAACCGATACAGCTCTCAGCCTAGCCATCTCGGAATGGATTAATACCTGAAAATGTAAGGGATGAATATATCGAAATATACCCAGTAAGGAGCCCCGCCATGGGGTTAAGTATGCAAATAGAAACAAGTTAGAAGATACGACAACTGAAGCTAAGTGCCTCGCATATGCGTGATCAATCTGGGTCAAACGTCGGCGCGCAAGCTGTGAGCAAGATATAGCTAAATGCCGAGAAAACATCTAACCACTGTTAGGGAGAGCCACGGGTGAGGGAAACTGCAGGGTCTCTAAACCTCGGGCTAAGGGTGCCATCTGCTAACCCCAGCATGTGGGGGCCGACATGCCTGCAGACAACATTCCATAATGCATGCAAGCTCACTGACAGGCATCTCTCCGCACCATCATCTGTCCAAGTGGCCTCTTCCGCCCATGGTAAGTCAGCCCCCCCCCCCTAGGGTGGGTACTACAATGGACGGGCTCTTCTGCCCATAGATAAGCCAGCCCCCACTGAGGTGGGTACCACAATGGACGTGTCAAACAGTAGGTGAAGGGGTCAAACGAGTCCAGACTGGCGTCCCTCTCATGCTACTACAACGGGTAAACTAGTGGAACTATGCACAGAGCATATGGGGTTCCATGAGTATAACAAAGAGATATAACAAACACTAGAGCCACACGAGATCTATCCTAGTCTAGGCGAGTGCAACCGCCCACCCGAGGGTTAATGCAACCCGCAACGTGCACTCAACAACCAAGGAATTCGTTGTTCTGCGTACAATGCGACACGTGGATGAGATCCGACCCCTTGGTCAGATGTAAGAGTCAACCCATAGGTTGGTGCAGCCCAACCATGTGTCTCGCAGCAAAGAGGATCCATATCCTCGCTCAATTCCTAAGGGGCACTAGCGAGTCACATTAATAATACGATAATGATCACGCAACGCAAGTCCTAAAATGGGTGAGCTAGCTGTTCTTCTAGGTAGTCAACACGATAACCGGGCCTAGTTATTCTAACTCTGAACATAACAAATTACGAACAAGCCCTTAGGCGACAAATCAGAGAAACCGAGCATATAATCATTGTAGCACGTATATAATTAAACATAGATGGAACCAACAACATTGAAGCATGCATAAACCCAAGGCAATTTAGTCAATCGAAAGGTTATACAGATAAACAGTTCATCACGTATACGAGTAAAAGGTACAATTTGGGGAATGATGATACGATCACATGAGCACCACAAATAAAGACTTTACTGTTTACGAGCTACCCTATGATTTCCATACTATCACGATTATAATCAGTTCAATCAATTAGTTTCAACACCAATACAAACACGTGACAAGTCATCTAACATTCATTTCAAGTAAATCCTATCATGCCACTATTCACATGCTTTTAAGACACATAACCCGGATATGTGAAAGTATTTTTTATTCATGTGTTAATAATAATTGCATGAATTAAGTTTTTTTTTTCTTTTTTTAAAAATCATGAATTAAGTATTTGATCGAACAAAAAAAAAGTATACCAATTCATATGAATAATTACTACTTCGTACAAATAATAATTTTTACTTTAAAAAAAAAATTAAATAATAATTTTAAAATTATATGATCTAAATTCTATTTTTGTCCAAATTATAGAGAATAAATTATAACTTTTAAAATTATAAGAATTAAATTTAGGACAAAGTTTAAAATGTACTTGTATAAGAATATAATTTAAACCTAAACATAATTATCTATAAAATAAATAATATGTGACTGATGTTATATTCTAATAGTACTTATTTATCGAAAAGATACCACTCTATTCTCAAATAAAAATAAATAAAAAAAATCTAATAATTAAGAGATTGTCGATTAAAAATTTCTTTCAAAATATTGTTGAATTTGAAAAAGAAAACAATATCTTAATACTTAATTTATTTGAGTCTCATAACATACTTTTTCCAATTTTACATAATTATATACGAACCAAAAGATTAGAAGGCCATCAAATCATATAAATAGTAAAAGGTCAAATTGGATTAAAACAATTTGAAATTTGCTTAGGAGGAAAAATCCTCACCAACATATAAATTTAGGATTTGGTCCCCTTTTGAAAGAACACAAAGAGGTGCGTTGAATTAATAATTATAATTTTTGTAGGTAAAAATAGCAATCATAATTTGATAGCAAGAGGAAGACAGAGATTTTGGATTATGCCCACCATTTAGTATCTTCTTCACATCTAATTTATACCTACAATAATCTTTACAAATTTTTGACCATATAATATATCGTGTGGTGTTCTTTTCTTCCCGTCATAACTATAATATTGTGTTGATTTTCTTCTAGACAACGATTTTTTAATCATAGACTCTTTTTGTTTTTTAAATACAATGCAATAAGTATCTTGAATATATATATATATATATATGTGTGTGTGTGTGTGTTTATGAAATGTAATAAAGTACTTATTGAATTTCTTAATGCCTATGAGGAATACAAAGAATTAGCAGATGAAAAGTCATTGTTGACGAAGGCAACAATCAATCAAAAAATAATAATAAAAAAAAAGTAAAAGAAGAACATGTACGAGAATTACGTGGTTCACTAACAGTATGTTTGGCCTATGAATGTGGGCTAGTGTAATTTAAATCATTTTTCATACTCATGTTTGAATCCACATATATTTTATTCACACAGATATTTCAAATACAGCCTGCACCTATATTTTATTGGCCTGCCAACATCTTTAAACCCACCCTGATTGATTTGGTCAAACCCATCCATTTTAGACAAATCCATCCACTTTATGTTTTTTTTTCTTTATGTTTTTTTTTTTTTTTTTTTTTTTTCTTTTTTCGTTTATTTAATTTAAAAGTCCATTTATTTAAGTTTTTTGTGACATTTAAAAAAAAAAATCATTATTCCATTTATTTAATTTACAACTATTTAGTTATTTATTTTTTACATTTATTTAATTTTAAAATTCTACCTTATTTAAAATTGCTTATTCTTAAATCTTAAAGCTAAAACTTCTAAATTATTTGAGTGATAGTTTAACCAAATAAAACTATTCAATATTTCGTTTTTTTTAATCTTAAGGCTTAAATATATATATACATCATTATTATTTTACAAAAATGAATTTCTAACAAAAAAAAAAATTTGTATGCTTTTATAAATTAAAAGTTTATTTACATAATATATATATATATACACACAAATTATTCACGATGCTTTTTCTCTTTTACCAATTAACGTGATATTGAGATCTAAAATTTCCATTCCAATTGTGTTATATTAATCAATAAAATAAATAAATAGTTTTATAATTAACTTCAAAACATTTTTCAATTAAAATACATTAAAACGGTTCATATATTTTTCTTTTAAAAATATTTTTCTATGAAATTTCCACCTAGAAATTTTAAAAATGTGTTCATATTTTGTTATTTATTTTATTAAAAATTGTTGAATAATTTTGATTAAAAATAACTCAGAAACTTATCATAGGAATTAATTTATGATTATTCACAAAACAAAGTATTAGATCATATTTTTATCATGTACACCCCAATCATATTTGCACCCCTAAACACTAACTTAGAGTATGGCTGAAATCGACTGCACATACCCTTGTTTGCGGTGCTAAGTATGAGCCACTAATTACATTATCAAGTCAATTTTGATTATAATTAACTTCATATTTATCATATAGATCAATTTACAAATTTTTTTAGTAAATATTTTTTTCATCATATACTTTGTCTCAACTTATATCATACATGCATCTCAAATACTGATTTTATTACACCATTCGTCAT
>JBBMKA010030897.1:0-58518 GCA_037833695.1 Sechiopsis laciniata
TCCTCTTCATTATTATTGTAATTTTCAATCTCTTTTAGCTGCAACCCTGCTCTATTCGATTTAAACAATCATAACATTCTCCAGCTCAATGTAAGAGTACCGATGCGGCCCAATTTCAAGCTCCCACTCTTCAATTACTTTTATCTTCTTCTTGAAGATGTAAGCAGCAATGAAAAATGCAGATATCACAATCAAAATGATAGCAATTGAAATCCCAATTGCCAAACTAGAGTACGTTTTCCTTGGCCCTCGTACCGAAGGCAGCGAATCCAAATCCAGAGACTGGGCCGGTCCATTCATGCTGAAACTCCAACCCAACACATAGTAAGAAGTCGCAAAAATCCCGGTCGAGGCCGAGAATCCAACGTACATGAACTCGTGAAGAATCGGAGACAAATCTACATGAAACGACAGAATCGGGATCTTGGGTTTGGTGCAAGACGGAGAAAGCGCCACCGTGAAGGTGTTTACAGAGGAATCGTAATCGATCCATGCTTGAATCGGGCTTCCACTTTTTAGCGTTAGGTTTTGTTTAATGGGTCCATCGTCGATGAAATAAGAAGCAGTGGCGGAGGCGTTACAGACCATAATGTTGAGATTGATTTCGAAGGGGATGTCGTTGATATTGCCGAACTGTAATTCGCGAAAGATGTGGAACTTGACATCGAAGAAATGGTTGAAGAAGTGTCCAACATCGGTGGCGTTGAGAAGGTCTAAGTACTGGGTGGGATGTTCGGGGAGGCTTTTGTAGGGTGAGGCGATGGTGAAGGTGAGGCCGTAGCCAACGAGGGTTGGGTACTTCGGTACGACGGCAAGAGCAAACGCGGTGGAGAACGAGAAAGCTTCTCCGTGGGAGGAGTTTTTGAAGCGAATAGGGGAAGTATAGAAGGCGTGGCCCTCTAATCGGCTGGTGTCGTCTGTGAGCTTTAAGATTCCGTTGGGCTGGAGCTCGGCAATGTCGGAGAGGGTTAAGTTGGATGCGGCGGCGGCGCCATGGAATCCGGCGAAGTAGAGCGGCAGTGGCGTTGAGAAAGCAGGGTAGAAGAGAATGGGCCATAAAAAAAAGAAACAGAGGTTCACCATGGGAGAAGAAATTAAAGAGGCATGTAACAGAGCACAACATAAGCACCATTTTTACAAAATGTTCGATGATAAATACATGGTACAACGGTGAGCAACTTCTTCTGAGCAGGAAAAGTCCTCAAAGACGGAAAACTTCATATTACAAAAAAAAAATTAACGGAAGGATCCCCGTTGAACATTTCCTCGTGAGTCGTGATTGATGTAAGAGAAAAAATGCCCACATTTAATTTCAATCCAATAAAATCCAACTGAGTCTTGTTCTAGCAATTAATTTAGAGCGTCTCTTGATAGTGAAATTAAAGAAAATTGCTTCCATCATTTTACCAAGTCTAAGGTACCTAAACATGTCCATTTTCTGGGGACCCATCCTGAATGTGACGATGAATCCCATTTAGGTGGAGAAATGAGAAATGACCGGGACGAATTTTTTACTCTGATTAAACGAGGACGAGAAATATCATTACCATCCCCATCCCCGTTTCCCTGCCTCGCCTCGAATTTATTTATTTATTATGTATATAATATAATATATAGTTTTAATTTTAATTTAATATTAAATTAGTATATATATACAGTAGGCCTCTAATTTTTTTTGAAGCACAGTAAGTTTGTAATAACCATCCACAAAAATATATAGATAGTTAAACTTCAAATGCGGAAGCAAAAACAAAGAATGATGTGATGACCATATTGATTTGCTGGCATTTTTGTGCCACTCTCTGTTTTTGTTTTTTTTTTTTTAAATTTTTTTCTATAAAATGCTCATTTTTATTTCCATTTTCAATTTTTTTTTTCTTTCTATTTACTTCATACCATTTTCTAAAAGAAAATTAACGTTTAGTCGTATAGTTTTAGAATTTATTTCATTTGATTTAAAAAAGAAAAAGTTAGACTTTAAATTCATATGATAAATTAGAATTTAATTTTTATAATCGGGTAAAATCTAAGAAGAAGTTCATATGGGTCGTAGTTATGAAATTCTTCATATTCGTCCGCGCGGGTAATCCCCTCTCCGATCCACGCAAAAAAAAATGGTGAATTTCGCAAGGACGAGATGAATTTTGGTGGAGGGGACAGGGACGGAAAAGACATTCTCTGGTCCCGCTCTGCCCTGTGGACATCTCTAGGTACCTTGTAGGCTTGTACCTACTTTCTATCCATTTGTCTTAATAATAAAATGTAACATTTACCCTTTATCACGTTTCAATCTTGAATTAAATCGTCATTTTTAAAAATATTTTTTCAAACAATTTTTTTTAATTGCATTACTTATATATATTATATTATTATTTATACAAATATTGAGAAGTACGTAAGATTTATCTCCGGTAAAGTTGGCAAATTTTTCTCTTTTTTAATTTGGAAATAAGATTTTTAAAAGATCTCAAAACCATAAGAAACTTCAAGAGGTCATTTAAACCAAATCATATACAATACATTATACTTTTTATAAGCTTTTCTTTTACATGCATAAACTTTTTCAATCAACTCTTTCCAAATATATATGAAATTTATCTAAATTGTGTTGATACCAAACTTCGTACGTCAAGTATCCACAATAAATTTATGTGTTTAAGGAGATGCAAACTTCCTACAAGATAGATAATGAGTCAGGGCTCGGTATTATTACACCAACACTCCGACACTCAAGTTAGACAAATGTTGAAAGGTGAACCAAGAGAACCAAGAGAATTGTGTATTGCTTGTCTTGGTCTAAGCTCACCCAAGTTTATACTACCTTTGTTGTGTAACGGTGGTGAGCTCATTTATGTCCGTGATCGTAACTGTCTCTCTTAATTTTAAATTTATCAATGTGATTGATGGCTCGGCGTTTGATTGCAATTCTTTAAGGATTGAAAATTCCACTTTGACCCGCTCCTTAAGTGGGAATCATCTATGGAATAAATCATCAGTATTGGGCACCAAGCTTTTATTAAGGGATCGGCAGTGCCGCTCACTCCATAGAGAGTGGAGTGTCAATCCCTCATAGAGATCGACGACACCGTCCATTCTCGGTAGAGTGAGTGTTGCTTTTCTCCATGCTTTGATTTGGGAGGGTTTACTTTGTGACACTATTTATTTATTTATTATTTTTTATTTATTTATTTTTTCTATAATAGTGCCCGCACTCTTAGTTTTGAAATTTTGGAAGATTGAGAGTTTTCTTGAATGATTTCTAACGAATTTTATACTTTACTAAAATCTGATGTGTTTACAAGAAATGGAATTATCGTCATTCCATGAATGCAACGTGTCCTTCTTGTTTAAATCTTCTAATCCATATATGTATCAGGTCGAAGTATTTTAGTGACCTTGTATGACCCTTCCCATGTTGGATCTAGGACTTCATGATTCAGGTCCACATGACTCGACAAAGTACTAAGTCGTTTTCTAAAAAGTGTCGTATTTTTATTAAAAACTTGTAATCTGGTGTTATTTAATTCTTATATTTTGCCACTCATACGCGAGCATTATCTCGATGTTCTTCCAATAGATCTAAATTCAATCGTAAAAATCGATAGTTTGTGTTGATGTTATACTACTCTATTTGTTAGGAGTGATAATAAAATTGAAAACTGACAAAATTGAACCGAACCAAATCGATCCATTGGATTGGTTTGGATTTTTCACATAGTATTAGACATATTGGTTTTTGTTTGGAGAAAACCAAAAGTTATTAGATCGGTTCGGTTTCTATAATAGAAACCAATACAAACCAAATCGAACTAATATTGATTTATTTACTTTCATTTTTCTTTTATATGTCCGTTAACCTTTTATCAGTAAATGACTAATTATTTTTTGTTTAAATTAATTATAAATTTTGAGATTTAAAAAAAAAACAAAGTTCAAATAGGGGTTGGAAGTAAAATAATAAGTAAAATAGTGAAAAAAAATAAACGGTAGGTAGCCAAATCGATGAAAATCATTTAATGTCATTTCTGGTAGGCAAGCAACCGTGTAAGAACTCGCGGCATTCGGTGCCATGGTTCACACGTGCTCACGAAGCAAGGAAGATTTAGACAAGTGCTTGAAAGAATGGGAAGAAATGGGGTTCAAAGTGAGCGCTTTGTTTGCGATGTGCATAGCAGAGAACAGAGGAAGAAGTTCATGGAAACGGTGGCTTCTGTGTTCAATGGTAGCCTAAACATTCTGGTAATTAATTGATTAAATCAACCCAAAAGGTGTTAATTAAACGCACTGGCGAACGGCATGAAGTTTCATCGATGATTGCATTTCTTTGTCTCCCAGCTGCGTCTTTTATTACTGGACAAGTCTTTTGTATTGATGGTGGCCACACCGTCAAGGCTATCCCCATCCCCCATCTTTGAAACCCTTTCCAACATGTTTTTTTATTTTTATTTTTTTTACGCCTAATCGTAATTCATATGTTTTTAAGACAAAAGACTTTAGTATCTCTATTTTTTTTTTTTTTTTTAAATATCTATAGTTCGGGTGTGATCCTATATTATATGATTGTTAACAAAATCTTCGGAGTTTCTCTTGATTACTAACTCAATTTATGATGGCTTAAATTTCTATTTCTAGTGCTACTTAATTTATTTTGGGAAATTATAGTTATGAGCTATTTTCACAAAATAATTATAAATATAGATAAATTTTAAAGTATTTGCATTCATAGTCATTGATACATTTTCATACGGTATTATAAATATTCATTAATCCAATATTATGTATTATAAATACTCACCAATATAATATTTTTATTAATACCTAATAACTTTATCATGAATTGGTTCTAAACTTGTTAAACGAAGAAGAACGAGCAAACGTATTCACAAATTCATCAAACCCATCACCGTTCTTTCCTCCCTCCACCACGTTCGGCGGTGAGATCTTGTCGGGAACTTCAATTTCCCCCTCCATAGACTGCACCACCTGCCTTATACTTGGCCGCGCCATTGCCGCCGTATCGTTCGAATAGAACAGCCCACAATTTCAAAATTATCACTGCTTCAACCACATTGAAACCCCCTTTCAATTTCGAAACCATCGCTTCCAGCAATTTCCCTTCCCTTTACTTCTCCCACACCCAATCCACCAGCACCAGCTCTTCCATAGACGCTATTAACTCGAACAACCACCGTCTGCAGGCCACTTCCAGCAGTCTAATGTAGAATCTAAATTCGAATAACAAAACAATAAAACACAAATTTCAATTTATTTCACAATCTCATAATCCTTCTCTTACATTGCTTTTTCTCTCTAACACTTTCTTTTGCTTTTTTTTTTCTTACTACAATTCACAATGAAAGAACACTCTATTTATAGTCTATTACAAACTTGGTCTCCAAATTCTTTCCATAAATATTTTCCACTAATTTCTAAATCAAGAATCTACTAATTCCTTAATTAGTCTCCTAAATTGACAACCCATTAATTCTTTAATTGTCTACCCATTAATTCCTTAATTAATAATCACATTAAAGTTTATTCCAACAAAACTTCTCCATAAACTTAAATGTTTTTGCCATCTGCCATGCCAATCATCTTCTTGAATTTCTTGAACAATACTTTCGGCAACGACATTGTGAAAATATCAGCAATTTGATTTTGACTCGCAACATGCTTCAGTTCCACGCTTCCTTCCTTCACATGATCTCGGATAAAATGAAAACGAACATCAATATGTTTGCTTCTTTCATTTATTTTTTTAAAAAATCGGGAAATCGGAGCTTAGCTCCCCTATACCCAGAGCACCACTGGCCTGTCCCTGGGCTGTGGCATCGAGATTCTTCATGATTCACTGGATTCTTTGCTAACTCAATTGTTGATCTGTTATCTACTTGAATCACTGTTGCACCAAGTTGTTTTAACTTCATCTTGCTTAACAAATTTCTCAGCCATACCGCATGACAAACACACCAATATTCAGTTTCACATGTTGAAAGCGTCACAATCGGTTGTTTCTTTGATAGCCAAGTAAATATTGTGTTGCCCATAAAGAATGCGTATCCCGAAGTACTTTTTCGATCGTCTACGTCGCACCAATCGCTGTGGGAGTATCCCCTCAATTTGTATTCTTCCGCTTTCGAATAAAACATCTCAAGTGACACTTTTCCTTGGATGTATCATAAAAAAGCGAGAGACGGAAAACATGACCTAGCTTTCGCTATCGCCTTCCCTCCCTATTAAGAAATTTCTCAATCGGGTTGGAAGAGCCTTCCAGGTAGGCACCCACGACATCCTACTAGGCACTATTTGGTTGATAACGCCTAGCTGCCTGAATCTTTGCTTCCTTCTATTACCAGCGGGCTAGCCTTAGTTATTATTTGTATATCGATCCTGCTCGACCAAAGGATAGTAAGCTACTCGACTGTAAGGTGTAGTAGGAGCGGCTTCCCATTTTATTTTAGCGCGCAGTGTACTAGTGAATAGGAAAAGCGGATTGAGATTACTAATGACGGATAGAGGTTGAGTCTCAAACATGTATATATGTTCGGTGCCTCGCCCTTGTCTCGTCGCTTCAATGCTTTCCAATGCGTATAAACTGGCTCCTCCATGAACTGACTAACCATGCCAATACTCAATGCGATGTCTAACCTTGTGCATGTGAGATAGCAAAGGCTTCCCACCAAACTTCGATATTTGCTCGCAGTTACACGTTCTCCTCCATCAAACTTTGAAAGTTTCATACCTGGTTCCATTGGTATTGTAACCAGATTGCAATTTTCCATCTTGAACTTTTTCAAGATCTCTTTCGCATACTGCTCTTGCGATAAAAAGATTTCAGTCTCTTCTTGTTTGACTTCTAAACCGATGAAATACTTCAGCAAGCCCAAATTTTTCATTTCAAACTCTCGCATCATCGTGCTCTTAAACTCTTCTATCATTGCATTACTATTACCCATAAAAATCAAATCATCAACATAAAAGACAACAAATATCGCATTACCTCCACTCTGCTTTGTGTAAAGCGTATACTCATAGGGACACTGCTTGTATTTGTTCTCCTTGAAATACGTATCAATGCGAGTATTCCACGCTCGCGGTGCTTGCTTCAAACCGTAAAACACTTTCTTCAATTTTAGCATATTCTTCTCTTCTTCAATTTTCACATATCCATGTGGTTGCTCAATATACACTTTTTCTTCAAGCACACTATTTAAGAATGTTGTCTTGACATCCATCTGATAAATCTGCCATCTAAATTGTGTTTCTTGCAAAATTAACAATCAAATTGTCTCCATTCTTGCAACTGGAGCAAAAAATTCATCATAGTCGATTCCTACTTTTTGCTTGTATCCCTTCGCAACAATTCTCGCCTTGTATCGCTCTATCTTCCCTTGAGCATTCATTTTCTTCTTGAATACCCATTCCACGTCAATCTGCTGACTTGCATTCGACAATTCTGTCAGCTTTCATGTATCATTGCGCTCAATCGCATTGATTTCCTCGTCCATTGCGGTTCGCCACTTCTCATCTCGCACTGATTCCTCAAAGCTAATACTTTTCGCATCTGTCAAAAGACATACAAAATGTACCTCATTTGTCACATTGTGCAATTATTGCAAACTCTGCATTCTTGGTTGTTGCAGTTCATCTTCATCTTCAGTTGTTCCAGACTCTCTTGGCATACTCGTTGATGCAACGACTGGTAATTCTCTAACTTCGATGCTGACTTCCATCGAATTTTCCAGTCTCATTCACTTTCTTCATTTACTCGTACTTCATGACTCACCATCACCTTCTTACATATTGGGTTAAACAGCTTGTACCCTTTTATTTTCTCATCATAGACAATAAACACATACTTCTTGCTCTTATCTTCGAGCTTCATTCTTCGCTGATTAGGTATGTGTGCATAAGCCACACTATCAAACATTCTGTTGGTGTTCAAAATTCGCAAGTGACAATGGCGCCAGCACTTCAGTAGCCCATTTTACTATGTTTATATACTGTTTTCATAGTAGGATTTTATCGCTTTATTTACAACAATTTATAGGAGTAGTTTGTAACGCAGACTTGGTTGAGATTATGAATGGTTGTTTTTAGAATTGATCATCATATTCGCATTCTCATGCTTACTCTTTCACATTATTAGAGTTAGAGTTAGAGATAACTTCTTCGCTAGTCGCATGCACACTACTTGATTGAATTGCAAACTAACGAACAATGTACCAGCGAGTTGCTCTAAAGTGTTTCGGAAGGGAGTTTTAAGTTAAAGTATAGCATGGATTAATCTTCTTACCATCATTTACCCTGAATTTATCCTTAGTCACTTTGAGCCCATCTTTTCGCTTTTTACTAACTTTGTTATTTGTAAACTTAAAATCTAAAAACCCAACTCAAAGTAAATTGTTTATTATTCTATATCGACTTTTAAGCTCACACTCTTAATTACCAATTCCCTATGGAGAATGATAAAATAAATACTTATCACTTGTTGCCTACTTGACTACGTATACTTACGTTTTAATGATATTCGAAAGAGTATGACTTAGTCTCACACTTAGAATTACTCATTAGAATATTTATACATCACAGCCATATCGCATTGTCAGGCAATTAGCATGTGTGTCTTTTAGAAGTATTTTTGCCCATGTATTTCGCTTCCTAGCACGTCGCGAAGCATTTCTAATCCTGCACAATAGATATCGCATTAACAAGAATTAGGTGCTAAATGCATTTATGCTTAAATGCGTGTATTTGTGTTACTCGAATGGTAATAATATCCTAGTTTTGACGTTAACGTGCATTTTACCTGCCATGCGAAACTTATATAAACATCTATAACTTCTAGCAACATTTCTATTCTAAAATGCGTTTATTTTTATGAAGACTACAGAAATGAGGTAGTATGAAGGCTTAAATAACTCTATTATTTAGAGTTATCAGAGCCCTCGTGTGTGATTCTTGAAGCTCGGCTCGTGTTTGTTACAATGGGCTTTTCTTGGTTCCAAATTTGATTCTTCCATGTTTTTTCTTCGAAATGGAAATGCTTTTGTGATCATATTGATTAATGTCGATGACACAATTATAACTAGGAGTTGTCATACTTTACTTTCTTCGTTAATTTCAAGTTTATAACAAAATTTCCTCCTCAAAGATTTAGGTTGTTTATCATATTTTCTTGGAATTTAAGCTATATTTTCTGATCAAGGCCTTCATTTGTTTCAAGAGAAATATTTTTCTGATGTTTTGTCATGTGCTAACATTCTGGATTGTAAGTCAGTATCCTAACTGATCAAGGCCTTCATTTGTTTGAAGAGAAATATTTTTCTGATGTTTTGTCATGTGCTAACATTCTGGATTGTAAGTCAATATCCTACCTGATGGCCTTTGGCAGCTTGTTATCTATAAAAGATGGTGAAGCATTATAAGTAAACCTGATTGACTATCGAAGTCTTGTAGGTGCATTGCAACATTGCACGATTACTCGTCCAGATATATCTTTTGTTAAAAACAAAGTATGCCAATTTTTATGCCCCCGTGACAATTCATTGGGTTGCTATTAAAAGAATTTTGAGATACTTAAAAAGCATTCATACTCATGGGCATTATTTTTACCTTCACTTATTTCTCTATTTTGTTATACTGATGCAGATTGGACTACTTTTCCCGATGATAGACGAAGTATAGGTGGTTATTGCACTTTTCTTGGTAGTAATTTGGTGTCCTGGTCCTCATCCAAGCAGAAAACAGTTTCTCGATCTAGCGCCTTATTCGAATATCGGGCCCTAGTTAATGTAGCTGCTGAATTAATTTGGGTTTCTTACTTACTATATGAGATTGGTCTGGCTTCATTATCAACCCTGTCGATACTCTGTGACAATATCAATGCTACCTATATTGCTGCCAACTTTATTCTTCACCAACGAACTAAGCACCTTGAAATTGATCTTCATTTAGTTAGAGAGCACATTTTGAGTAAGCAGTTGTCTGTCAATGCTGACATATTAATGAAGGCGTTACCCTCTCCTCAAGATCTTCAAACTAATCCCCTTCGTGCTCTTTCCCCCGTTTCACTTGCAGAGGGATGAACAATTTGCTTAATATGTTTATTATTCTGTTGTGATTGCATGTAATGTAATTAGCTTTCTTAAACCTTTAATGTTTTTTCTCTTCTATAAAAGGTCTTCCATTGACCTAATTATATAAGGTTCTCATTCTCTAGGTTGCAAGTGGGACAATTCTCACTTTATCAAAGCATTTCTTATTCCAGCTTTCTTTCTCTAGGGTTTCACACCCTTTCATTATTTAATTACTTTCCTTTTTAATTTTTTTTATCTTAATTAAAACCCCACTTATTGCTACTTTTCGACCTTTCCATGGAATGCGGTAGTGTGTCATAGAAAGCTAAAATTGTAGTAGTGTTTCCCTTCATTTTCTCTAAATAATACTACACAGCTACTTTTGACGTTCCCAAGTATAGTAGCAATGCTTCCCTCTCTATTGGCTTGGAAAGTATTGGTGATAAGCTTTTAGTTGAGTAAACGCGGCTTCACACTCCTTTGTCTATTCTAAATTATGAAATTAATTCACAAAAAATCGGTAGAAAACAAAATAAAATTGAAATAAAAAAATTGAAAAAATTTATTATTATTATTATTTTTTTGAGAATGAAAAAATTAAATAAGAGTGTCATATAGCATATTTATTTGAAAATAAAACAAAATTGAATAGATGAAAAAATAAAATAAGAAGATGATAAAAATATGAAAAGAAAAATAATTATAAAATCGTTTTTATAATTGATACATATTTCTCACTTATTATATTATTTCTTATTTTATAATGGATTAATTAAAAATGATTATTTATTATGAAAAATATTCTAAGCAAAAAAATTAATTAAATTAAAAGTATAAAATACAATATGATAATAACATAGTTAACATGTGGGTAAAAAAAATCTCTAAAATGAACCCTAAAAGAAAAACAAAAAAGAAATAAAATGTTACATAGGTTTGGTTAAGAGTTTTCTACAAGCAAGTAATTCCCTTTATAGTCTCGAAACTTCTTTTCAAACTTTATTTATGTGTTCTAAGATTTATGATAAGACAAAAATGAGAGATTTTATGAGACACACATTCTAATGCGAATTCAAGAATTTAGAAGTTCCATGGATTTACGAGTGTGTTTGTTTTGAGAGGAGGTGAGAGGAGATGAGGTGTTGGAGCCCAACACCTTGTTTGGCCCAATGTATTGTCATCTCCTCTCCTCTTATCTCATCTTTTACTTTTCTTTTATTAATAATTTTTCATCTTTTTATTTTTTTTATTTTTTATTTTTTTATTTGTATTCTGTTATGTTTGATATTTATGGTTATAATAATAATAATATTTTAATCTAAAAAAATTATTATTATTTAAATATATTAATAATATATATAGTTAAAGTAATATACTATTATTATATAAAATATTTATTTAATTAAATTCTAATTTTAAAAATTAGAATAAATAAATAGATATTATTTCTTAATATATGACAATTAATTTTAATACGCTTATTTATAAAAAGTAAAATACTTTTCATTTCATTGTTTAATCATTTTAAATAACAAAAAAAGTTTACAAATATCGTATTTACAAATTTTTAATTAAAAAATAATTATTATTAAATTATTAATATAAAATCATGTGTTTATTTTTAATATTAACAATATACATCAATTTATTATTGAAATAATAACTAAATTTAAATAATTTATAACATTGATTTTTTATGGTAAATTACAATAAATTTAAAAGTATTTAACTTATTTTGTTTGTAATAAAAATGAGTTCAAATTTTTTACTATGTACAAAAATAATTTACTCTACTAAGTTATACTTTAAATTGTAGTACAAGTTGATCTAGAACTTTTTTATTCAAGAAATAGGTAAAATAATTTAAATAAATTTGAGAGTTTTGCTTGTATATACTAAAAACAACTATAAGTTTCAATATTTGTATGAGTCAACATAGGGATTGAGATCTATTTTATATTAAAAAAACAAAAAATAATAGCAATAAATTTCAAATTTTGTGGGGCACTATCTTACTTCCGTCTAATAAATAGTATCACAATATGAGTGAGTTCACTTTTACCTACAAAAAATAATAAATTATAAAATTTAGAGGTGTTTATGATTTCGTAGAAGCGTCAATGACTAATAAGATAAATAATTTTAATATTTGATTTAATGTTATATATTAATTGACATATTTTATTGACAATTCTACTCAAATAGAAGGAGCTTAATTTGATTTACTGATGTGTTTATTTCTGAAACTTTGTAGAACTTCATCCGCTGGAGAAATAATAACTACGAACAGGCTGAGGCTGAACAGCTATTTTAATGCATTAGCAATTCAACGAGTAACCCTCTTAGAGCTAACTTTGGGCACAATACAAGTAGGGCCAACGATTAAAAAAAAGGATTACCTTGTTAACTCATATGCCAAACTAATAAATACAGGAGAGTTAAGTTAAGGTAAGTCATACTAACTCTCAAAAGAAAAATGTAATCCCGGCACATGGCTCTCCCCCTCAGAGAACTCTTTTTTTTTTTTTTAAACAAGGGTAACCACGCCCGTCCCTAGGCCCACCTTTAAGAACTCTTATTAACCCTTTATCCTTCCGTTTAATTGCAATTCCTTCTATTGATGCATTTGTTTGAAGTAAAATGCATATTATGAAGAAAAAAAGTAGCAGTTAATTGGTTGCAAGAAATCTTCATGAAAACCCCCCATCTCCCTTTTCCTATTTGTGAACAACAATCAATCAAGATAACTGCAACTTCCATTGGAACATCTCCAAACCCGAGATCAACTTTCTATTACTTGCAACAACCTCACATTTATATCATGATTTGTCGAAAATATAAACTTCTATAGCCTGAAAGTCAGAACTTCATAGCTTATCTTATGTTCTAGATGTAAAAGTTTTTCTAGGTTGTTTTTTTTTTCATCTCCCCAAGTTTTTCTAGATTGTGGATCAATTCATCAACACAAGAGACCAAACCTATTTCATTTGACACAAATGTAGTCTAGGCTCATTGATCGCCCGTGAATATAACAAACACGATATGGAAACCCTTTGACCAGCCTACGCAAATCCATAATATGCAAGCAAAAACATCGTCATTTATTATAAACTCCAGAATCAAGATCAGTATTTCTCAGAATCGCTAGTAGAATATAGACACCACTTTTCCCTTTTATCTCCTCTGTTCAATGTTTAGGACTCCACACACAAGTGAAAATCATAAACAGACCTTCAAGTAACCACTCTATTAAACTAACCCCTCTTCTAGCTTCCCTTAAAAGCGCCCAAACAGATAGGAATTTACTGAACTCGAGACGGATACAGTCATAAAAGTCGCATACAATAAAGGTGGAGATATGAAACACAAACATGAGGAGGTCTCTCATAGACTGCCAGTTCATATCACATTCACAATAAAGGACACAGAATTCTCAATGTCCTAGTTTGTAGTCTAATGCTAGTAATAAAAAAACAGATCTTCTTAGCAAACCAAATCAAACCGTTAAAGCCAAAGGCTAAATAAATAACTCCACAGTGTTAGTGTGTGTTACTCAGATTATTTTCCACTTGCCAAAGACAGATGAAAGTGGTTGTTGCCCGTAAAAGTTTAAACACCACCATTAAATGTATAAAGTTTGATTCTCATTGTAATAAAAAGACACAAACAGATAAAATAAGTTGTATAGATGCAAGCTAAGAGTAGGGTACCTGCCGGTACTACTCCTAAAGGCGTCTTAATAGCATGAGCCCAATCATCCCTCTTTAGAGATCCAATTTTTTTTTTAAACAAGGGTAAATATGCCCATCCCTAGGCCAAGCACCGGAAGACATCTAAGGAGTAATGTCACAGGTGAGTCTTGAACCTGAGACCTTGAAGGGAGCATACTTTCAAAGCCCAAGTCTTCAACCACTCTGCCACCCCTTGGGGACCTTTAGAGATCCATTTATTACCTACTAAACAATGTGATGCTTGTAAGAATATGGGAATATGGGGGAAAAGAAAGAAGAAGGCACCTAAGAAAACAAAAACAACAGAAAGAAAAGAACTTACTGTATTGAGTGACATCCAATGAATACGTAACCTCCTCTGCGTGCCGCTGATATTTTGTCTCTAAAATTCAGAACAGATGCAATTAATAGAAACCTATTAAACACAAATGGTCAAACTCAAAAGTGAAATTGTTCTAGATGTACATCTCTGAAAAGTATTCCCACCTTGATGGGTGATCTCAATTTCGGCATCTTTAAGAATAGGCTTTACCACATTTGTATAAACTTTGCAACCATCTCCTTTCCCACCAAGTGGGTTAACGAAAGCAAACAGAATGCTGCCTTTTTTTCCTTTTTTTTTTTTATAGAAAAATATGTAAAATGCTATACTAAAGTGCTATAGAAAGCATATTTGTTGTAGTGTAAAATGATTGTACTCAAGCTTGAAGAATAAAAAAAAAAAAAAGCAAGCATAATACATAAGGAACAATCAGATGACTATACTGAAAGTATTCATTATAGACAGAAAGTTGAATGAATCACAAGTTTGGTTGGTTTACAATAGTATACGAAAAGAAAAGCATTAAACACATCTGTTAATGTTTTAAACCCAACAAACTAAGCAACCAGTGCCATTGCAATCACAAAAACCCAAAATTCTCACAGATTGCAATAAATCTAGAACAAAAACTCAAAATTCTCACAGATTTAAACATTTTTGTACTCCTGATGTTTGAATGGCATTGCAATCACAAAAAAACCTAGAACAAAAACCCAAAATTCTCACAGATTTGAACATTTTTGTACTCTGGAGTTTCTGGTGGCATCGAGCGTTACACTTGTAACCCCTATTTCTACACCCACACCGTCAATCATCGCACATACCATTGCATCCGCAATATCCTTTCCATTTTCTTTCTATGGCCTGTGCCAAACGGTCGTTTGATAAAGAAAGGATTTTCATAATTCCCTTCGTCTTGTCATCCGAAGACTCAGTAGCACGAGCCAGCATTCCGATATTATTTGCAATGGATAGGAAGTCTACAAAAAAAAAAGGATAAACCGAATTCACAAGAAAAGAGTTAGAGAAATTGAGAAGATTATTACCTTTCTCGTGAACACGGGCGGCCGCAGCTTCAACGTTTTCAGCATTTTCAGCAGCAACGTTTTCCACAATTGCACCTCCTTCAACGTTTTCCACAACCGAGCCTGCATCCTCGATCTGGAACCGCAATCCATTCAATGCCGAAATCTGGAATGTCAATCCCTTCGGGAAAGCTGAAAAGGTTAGCAATGTAGTGATGATCATCAGCAGCGCCGAAATCTAGAATCAGAACCCCATCTTCATGATTTTCCATTTTCGCTATTTTTAGGTTTAAGGTTAGGGTTAGGATCAAGGCGAGTTAGGGCTATCCAATCCCTTCACGGGCGTTTTTAATAAGGTTGTTGGTTTGGGCTGAGTTTGGGCTATGTGACCTTGGGTTTGAGTTTGGGCTATCAAATCCATTCACTGGCATTGTAAATAAGGCAGTTAGTTTAGGCTATGTGACCTTGGGGTTTGAGTTTGGGCTATCCAATCCCTTCACAAGAATTTTTATTAAGGCTATTGGTTTGGGCTGAGTTTGGGCTATGTGACATTGTGTTTGAGTTTGGGCTATCCAATCCCTTCACGGGCGTTTTTAATAAAGCTGTTGGTTTGGGCTGAGTTTGGGCTATGTGACCTTGGGTTTGAGTTTGGCCTATCCAATCCCTTCACGAGTATTTTTAATAAGGTTGTAGGTTTGGACTGAGTTTGGGCTATGTGACTTTAGGTTTGAGTTTGGGCTATCAAATCCCTTCACATGATTTTTTAATAAGGCTGTTGGTTTGGGCTGAGTTTGGGCTATGTGACTTTGGGTTTGAGTTTGGTCTATCCAATCCCTTCACGAGCGTTTTTAATAAAGCTGTTGGTTTGGGCTGAGTTTGGGCTATGTGACCTTGGGTTTGAGTTTGGGCTATCCAATGCCTTCATGGGGGTTTTTAATAAGGTTGTTGGTTTGGGCTGAGTTTGGGCTATGTGACCTTGGGTTTGAGTTTGGGCTATCCAATCCCTTCACGGGCATTTTTAATAAGGCTGCTGGTTTAGACTGAGTTTGGGCTATGTGACCTTGGGTTTGAGTTTGGGCTATCCAATCCCTTCACGGGCGTTTTTAATAAGGCTGTTGGTTTGGGCCAAGTTTGGGCTATGTGATCTTGGGTTTGAGTTTGGGCTATCCAATCCTTTCACGAGCATTTTTAATAAGGCTGTTGGTTTGGGCTGAATTTCGGCTATGTGACCTTGGGTTTGAGTTAAGGCTATCCACATGTCTTTTCTTTCTATGCTCGTGCCAAATGGTCGTTAGATAAAGAAAGGATTTTCAGAATTTCCTTCGTCTTGTCATCCGCACAGTTAGTAACACGAGCCAGCATTCTGATATTATTTACAACAGATAGGAAGTCTACAAAAAAAGAAGATAAAACGAATTCACAAGAAAAGAGTTAGAGAAATTGAGAAGATTATTACCTTTTTCGTGAACACGGGAGGCTGCAGCTTCAACGTTTTCATCATTTTCAGCAGCAACGTTTTCCACAACCGTGCCTCCTTCAACATTTTCCACAACCGAGCCTGCATCCTCGATCTGGAACCGCAATCCATTCAACGCCAAAATATGGAACCGCAATCCCTTTCAGAAAGCTGAAAAGATTAGCAATGTAGTGATGATCATGAACAGCGTCGAAATCTGGAATCGCAACCCCTTCTTCGTGATTCTCCATTTTTGCTGTTTTTAGGTTTAAGCTTAGGGTTAGAATTAGGGCGAGTTAGGGCTATCCAATCCCTTCACGAGCGTTTTTAATAAGGCTGTTAGTTTGGGCTGAGTTTGGGTTATGTGACCTTGGGTTTGAGTTTGGGCTATCCAATCCCTTTACGGGCGTTTTTAACAAGTCTGTTGGTTTGGGCTGAGTTTGGGCTATGTGACCTTGGGTTTGAGTTTGGGCAATCCAATTGCTTCACGGGCATTTTTAATAAGACTGTTGGTTTGGGCTGAGTTTGGGCTATGTGACCTTGGGTTTGAGTTTGGGCTATCCAATCACTTCACGGGCGTTTTTAATTAGGCTGTTGGTTTGGGCCATGTTTGGGCTATCTTACCTTGGGTTTGAGTTAGGGATATCCAATCCCTTCACGAGCGTTTTTAATAAGACTGTTGGTTTGGTCTGAGTTTGGGCTATGTGACCTTGGGTTTGAGTTTGGGCTATCCAATTCCTTCACGAGCATTTTTAATAAGGCTGCTGGTTTGGGCTGAGTTTGGGCTATGTGACCTTGGGTTTGAGTTTGGGCCAATGCCTTCACGGGCGTTTTTAATAAGGCTGAGTTTGGATGGGCTATGTGACCTTGGGTTTGAGTTTGGGCTATCCAATCCCTTAATAGGGGTTTTTAATAAGGCTGTTGGTTTGGGCTGAGTTTGGGCTATGTGACCTTGGGTTTGAGTTTGGGCTATCCAATCCCTTCATAGGCATTTTTTATAAGGCTATTGGTTTGGGCCGAGTTTGGGCTATGTGACCTTGGGTTTGAGTTTGGGCTATCCAATCCATTCACGGCCATTTTTAATAAGGTTGTTGGTTTGGACTGAATTTGGGCTATGTGACCTTGGGTTTTAGTTTGGGTTATCTATTCAATTCACGGGCGTTTTTAATAAGGCAGTTGGTTTGGGCTGAGTTTGGGCTATGCGACCTTGGGTTTGAGTTTGGGCTATCCAATCCCTTCACGGGCGTTTTTAATAAGGTTGTTGGTTTGGACTGAGTTTGGACTATATGACATTGGGTTTGAGTTTAAGCTATCCAATCCTTTCACGGACGTTTTTAATAAAGCTGTTGTTTGGGCTGAGTTTGGGCTATGTGACCTTAGGTTTGAGTTTGGGCTAATCAATCCTTTCACATGCGTTTTTAATAATGTTGTTGGTTTGGGCTGAGTTTGGGTTATGTGACCTTGGGTTTGAGTTTGGGCTATTCAATCCCTTCACGGGCCTTTTTAATAAGGTTGTTGGTTTGGGCTGAGTTTGGGCTATGTGACCATGGTTTGAGTTTGGGTTATCCAATCTCTTGACGGGTGTTTGCATCCTTTTAAAATCTAATTAAAACAATGTCTACAAATATTCTAATTTAAGTAAATGGCTAACTCGATTATTTTGGGAGGGTAGATAAATAGTTGTATCCCAAAATGCCTATTCAACCATCCATTAATAGATCAATAATTGATTTTCTAAATTAATTAAATCTACATTCCCCAAAATCAATGTGCAATTATCTACTCCATTTCAACTCCACGGTCACGAGTTCGAGCCTGGAAATCGATATTTGGCTCTCATATTATTTGAGACTAGGTTTTGTAGGGCTTGTCGATCCCCTTTCTCCCGATTTGTATTAAAAAAAATATCTACTCCAAGTTCTAACTGCCCCTTCCTAATTTTTTCGAAATTGTATGATCTTTTTATTTTTTTTAAAAAGAGATATTCATTAATATTTCATTCCAAAATGAACTTAGAAAATATTTGAATTATGTAATAGAAAGTAAAAAAAAAAATAACATAGAAAATATTATCATCCTCACCTTTTTTTGTACAAATGAACATTTAATTTAACTCAAAATTGAACATTTGATTATAATTGTCTTAGAAGATGAAGTTAATTCTCTCCGTCTCGCTTAAATCATACATACTTCTATATATATACTTTAACAAATTACAACATTAACATCTGAACATTTACACATGTGTATATACAAGTGTTAATTTCTTACTACATTATAGGTAGAAAAATATTTTTAAGTATGAATATCAAAATGATATAAAACCCAGTATTTAAGCAAAATAAGGAATAGGATAAAATGGAGAGTTTATTACTCACCCTCTGCTGAAGAGCAAGGATATCTTTCTTCTTTATGAGAAGCTTTTGTTTCTCAACAATGAATAATGGACGACTGCATCGGTCATAATCAGTATATATCCGTAATTCTTCAGACGGATATCTCTAACTACTCCAACTTCAGTATTTAAATCAACCTAGGCCCAAAAATTAGCAGTAATTAAAATCCAGCTAAAATGTTAAAACATTTGTAATTTAGGAGAAACGTTTTTTCATACAATATCTACATAGGGGGAAAACAAGAAATATTTACTCACCATCTCAGCCGTCTCAGCCTTCTTAAAGTCTCCACCAACATTTCAGGATCCCGATGGATACCAACCCAACAACCATTTACAAAGATTTTTGTTGCTTGAGGAATGACAGCAGGATAAATTTCCTGCAAACAACAGAATTCATTATATAATGCCTAATAAAAGAGAGAAAATGTGACGTACAAACATCATCATCAATATATAATGCCTAATAAATATTAAATCTAACAAATTCTAAAAAAATATATAATATTATTCAAATACTAAATCCTTTTTTTTTTTTTTTTTTTAAAGTAATTCGATGCTATCTTCTGAATCTGAAAACAATTACAAATTACGTAAGTATAATTGGTTAATTCACCTATACTTTTGGTAATAAATTACCCAACACATAAGTTGATATAAAAAGTTTTAGTGCAAAGTGAGGAGCAATAATTGATGAACAAAGAGGTACTACTATTCTCATAATCAGTATCGAACTCATGACTATGATGTTAAACTAAATTTCCACCAAACAATCAAACAATCAATCACCCATTTCAGTTTTAAATCTCCAACTTCAAGAAAAGGAATATATGTCAATTTTCATCAAATCATATTCATATTCATGTTTACGTTAATGCTATTGTATTATTTATATAATGTTATGAGAAAACGCAATATATATATATGTGTGTGTGTGTGTGTATGAGAAAATAAAACAGTGTAGATAATGAAAATGAATGATGATTTCAACAAATTAAATAATAATAATAATAATAATAATAATAATAATAATGATGAAAATGAGTTGATTTTTTTCACAGTTTAAGTGGAAATGTCGATAATTAAATGGGAAAAAGTGACGTTGACTTTAGGATAATAATTATAATTAAATGGTATAAGATAGGGGTTCAACAAATCAATATTAAATGAGAAAGGGAAAGTTTTATTTTTTGGTAACAAAATAATTACTCTGGAGTGGAAGAAAAACCATAGCCAAACATTACATTTATTTATTTAATTTTAATTAATATTTTACAAAACACTTCTTACTTACCCACGTGGCTCGCCGACTAATTTACAATTTAAATAAACGAGGGAAAAAAATACATAATTTATAATTTGTGATGGTAGTTTATGAACTACCTTATAGTTCAGATGATCAAAGAGGGTTTTAAAGTGTTTGAAGTGATTAGTTCAATTCAAAGTAACCACCTACCTCAAAATTAGTTTTTTACAAATTTCGTTGACGTTCAAATGTTGTAGGGTTATGTCCCGTGACATTAGTTGAGGTGCACGCAAGCTGACCCAGTCACGGATATATATAAAAAAAAAACAATAAAAAAAAACTTATAAGTGAACTTAGAAAATAAAATCCACCTGTTGTCCACTGAAAAAGGTATATGAAACTTCGCTTTCCTTATTATGATTTCTTGTACTAACTCATGACTCCAAATTTCAGCATTCATGTTTTCCATTTTCCATTTCGTATTTTCAATTTGTGAAGAAAAAAAAAGTACGATGGTAATTAATTTCAATTTTTATACAAAACTTAACAAAGCTAAATTCACAAAAATTAGAATAAAAATGAAAATAGTAATAGTTCAATAAAACGAGGCTATAATTTTAAAATTCACCAAACCCATCAATGATTTTTAGAAGTATTGAGAGATATAGAACCAAAAAAAGAAAACAAAAAAAATCAGCTAAGTTCAAAAGTGGCATTGAACAAACCCAAGACTTTGGGAGCCACCCAATTTGAATATCTTTTTACGTACGGTCAATTAAAGTGTCAAAAAGTAAAAACACAAAATAATTGAAGATTTTAACCAAATATTAAAATGTTTGGGAGTTTCCGAAACTAATAAAGTATTTACAACTTATTATTGTCATGTATGCACGTGGTTGGTTGTTTAAATATTTTATATATAATAATATTTGCTTAATCATTGCGGGTAGTGGACTACAAAACTTAGTATTCTAGATTTTACATCAAGCTTTTATATTTAACAAAAGGGTGCTTTTTTAGACACAAAATCACCGAACTATATGGGGTCATAATTGAATATTTGTGGTGTAACTTCAACATTATAATTAAGGATTTTACTTTATTAACTTTCAAACTACTTTAGTTCCTCATGTTTTTTCTAAAGTGGTTTCTAGTAAATGTGCGCAATTTGTAATATTTCTAGAGTTTGTATTAATATTTGATGCCTGTCCTAAGTCAAGATATGTAAAAAAAATGTAAATAAGTTAGTTTCAATTTATAATATTTTATGAACGACATTCATTTTTTATTCTTAATTAAAGTTTTACAAGTGAAATTTATTATAATTTGATCTCTAAATCCAGATTTTTTAATGGATGTGAGTGCCAATAATTATACTGTGTGACGTCAACTATGTTAAGCCAAATTAAGATTGATAGAAAACTTTAATATTTCAATTATTAGAAAATAGAACTCAAAATATTGTTATAACAATATTTTGAGTTCTATTCATTTTTTATGGCTCCACCGCTCATGTATAATTGGAAGAATGTATGTACTACTACTAATAATAATAATGGTAAGAATGTACATTTAATTCAAGAATAACGCTACATGTAATTATTCACTTTGATGATTGATCATCTAACATTTTATTTCATAAAGTTGCATATCGAAAAAAGGTTAAAAATATGATTTTGATCCATAAATTATTACATTTATTACAATTTGGTCTCTAAACTTTAAAATGTCCAATTTTAATCCTTCAACTATGGAGAAAGATTAAAAATGTTCCTTGAATTAAAAAAAATCTAACCATATTTAGATTTAAATGAGCTGTCAACAAAAAATAAAATGATAAAAAATTAACTTCTTTCATCTTCCCCATTTTGAGCCCCTCCTCTTCCTCTTAGATTATTGGACATCTGAGTAATAACTTAAAAGGCTAGAAATCTTCAGCGTTCCATGGATTCCCATTTCATTGTTGAGCTTGTTGAGGATAAAGATCGAAACGCTGACGTTTTGCAAAAGATATTTTACTCTTCCAAACGACATCGTCTAAGGTGTTATTCTATTTATTATTTACTTTGCATCGTGTACGACAGTGATCAATTGTGTAGACCGCTAGTCTGTATTATATATTCTTCCTCCATTGGGCAATAATACTCACTCCGAATTCTATTCTTACTTTACCAATTCTGTTGATTGTCTTCTTCTTCAAGTTGGTATCAGAGCCTCTGTGCTCCGTCGTCTTCTCAAGTTATTAATGGTGTTTCCAATGTTTGTTGGTAGCACATCTGCTACTCCGGTCAGCACAGTGGTTACTCTTATTGGTATTGGGTCTTCTGATCTGTTAATTGCATGTAGAAAACAAATAAACAAAAAAGACAGACAAAAAAATGAACAAAAACCAAAGAAGATGAAATAAAAGAATGAGATGAATAAACAAAATTAGACAAAAAAATAACTAAAGAAAAGAATGAATAAGGAAGATTCCACTTAATTTTAGTGTTTTGCAAAGAATTGCAAACAATTACAAAAAAAAAAAAAAAAAAGGAAAAAGAAAGGTTGCAGACAAAGATAAAATAGTGAGAGGCAAAATTAGAAAAAGAAAGAATTGAAAGTTTAGGGTTTTATATATATAAGATTTGGGCTGGAATTATGAGCTTTTTTTAAGGAATATTATATGAGTGGGCTAAGTGGGTCTTAAAAATAGTAACCAGTTAATTTAAAACTAAAATAGTATTTATATACGGTTCGGTTTTTCGGTTTTTAAAAGACCTTGAAACGAAAACCGAACCGAAAATTTTCGATTTTTCAAATATGAGAACTGAAATTCTATTTTTAAAAAGAAAAACCAATCCAAACCATCAATTTCAGTTTGGTTTGGTTCGATTTTTTAACACCCCTAATTGTGAGCTCATTCATGTCGATGATCATAATCATCGCTCTTAATTTGACATTTATCAATGTCATTGATGACTTGACGTTTGATTGAGATTCTTTAAGGATTGGAAACGCCGCTTTGACCCGCTCCTTAAGTGGGTATCATCTATGAAAAAAATCCTCAATACCAAACATCGATCTTTTACTAAGGGATCGGCAGCGTCGCTCACTCCATGGTGAATGGAGTGTCAATCCCTCGTAGGGATCAATGGCGTCGCCCGCTTTTCAATAGAGTGAGTGTTTCTTTTCTCCATGCTTTACGGGGTTTAGTTTGACACTATTTTTTATTTTTATTTTTTTTTTATCTATAATAGTTGCCCCTACTCTTTGTTTTGAAATTTTGAAAGATTGAGAGTTTTCTTGATGACTTAAGACAAATTTTATACTTTGCTAAAATCTAATGAGTTTATAAGATATGAAATTCTAAAAAAAAATCACTAGTAATACAATTTCAGGTGTTCGTTATTACATAGATATATCGTGGCCTTTCTGTTTAAATCTTCTAATCCATATGTACCAGGTTGAACTATTTTAGTGACCTTGTATGACCCTTTCCATGTTGGAGCAATACTTAGGTAAGAGTGAGTAAGTATTTTGAGCCACATATTTTTATTTTTTTTAAAAAAATTGACTTGATTGATGGAGAGAGAAATACAAAAAAGTAAAAATGTGTGGTTATACTTACCCACCCTTACTTAAGTATTGCTCCTCATGTTGGATCTAGGACTTGGTGATTATGGTCATTTTTGTTGGGCAATGACCCGACGAAGTACTAAATCGTTTTACTAAAAATGTCGTATTTTTACTATAGAATTGCAGTATCGTGCTATCCAATTCTTATATTCTACCACTTGTGCGCAAGCGTTATTTTACTATTTTTCCTTCAAGTTTTTTTTAGTATTTTTTTTTACGGCCTCCACTTTTCCAGTACTAGGGTTTGATAGTATCTCTCAATAGGAGCCATTCTGCTTTCCTTGGTGTCGTACAAGACCGCTAATTGGGCTTCACGTTGGAATTTTGAGAGCGAGAAATTTGTTGGATTTTCATTTCGGAAAATTGAGATAATAAGCTTTACTATGAGCTGTGTGAATCACTATAAATTTAGAGGGTCGATACTTTGAGATGTATCTCCATTTGGCAAGCTAGCTATAAGTGTCTGATATTCCGATTTTACTGGTAGCTTGAAAAGTAAATCCGCCCTTTGTTGTTGGATTATCCATCCACATACAACTTCCATGTTTTCCAGTATATAACTTGTTGTTCTAATGCGCATATATTTTGTTATCACCGTTGCTTGAAAATTCTTCAATAAAATCGGTCACTACTTGGCCTTTTATAGAAGTTCTGGAATGGTAATGAATGTCGTGTTCATATTTCATAGTCTCCTTGACGCTTTAGGTTTCTATAAATATCTGTCTCAACAATTGATCGGTTATTACTATAACTTTATGGCCATGAAAATATGACATTCTATGCTTAATTGAAAAAAATGAAATAAAAATAAAAGTAAAGAATAAAATATGAAAAATAACATAGTTAAAAAGTGGGGAAAAAAAAGAAAAATCTCTAATAAGATTCGTAAAAGAAAAAAAAAATAAAGAAGTTACATAGGCTTGTCAAGCAAGGTTGCCTTTAGGATTTTCTTTAATTCCTTTTTATCAGTATAAATTGGGATATTAAGACCACAAACCCTAAATAGATGTACTATTGTTCTAAATTTAATGAAAGTCAAATATCAATTTTTAGGATTAAACCGAACTAAATTACCACTAAATAATGAAATAACACACCATCAATCCTTTCGATCATAATTCTCTTTCTTTTTAGTCTCAAAATTTCTTTTTAAACTTTATTTGTATTCTAAGTGATAATTTGACGTGCGTTTTCTTAGGTTTTATATATTAGAAACTTAGAACCTGCGTTGCACGTGATTTTTCTTTTAGTGAGTGTTGTATGTGAATTTATATTTTTCAAAAATTAAATTATATGTATTTTGTAAGTAGTTGAAAATCATATCAAATAACTGGTAAGAATATGTATGTCTAATTTTGAGATAGAGAAAACTAAATCATCAACCTTAAATATCTTTAGTATTTCAAAATTATATGCGAAATTTGGAAGGTAAAATTGTCTTATTATATTTTTTTTTATCTCTTAATAAATTCTAAGAATAATTTTCATAAATGTCACGAGGCTATATCATAAAATAAAATACTTGTGACTAAACAAAATTTGGGTAATTATTGTTTTAAAGGTTATGTTTTTAAAGTTTCTCCCTTCTTACAATTTGAATGAAAGTCTTTTTTGATTGGACATTAACTTTGTTCCAATTTTTTTTCCTTGCATGAAACTTATTGAATTAATTGGATACAACTTTTTTAGTGTAATAAGATGATTTATTTTTAAATGTAATAAGATGATTTATTGGAGAAATTGGAGTAAAGTGAAAATATAATAAAAGAATGGTTTGAGACGATTCAACTTATACTGCGCAAAATCAATCTATGGAAGGTGTACGTAAATATACACACACACACACACACACACACACACATATATATATATATATATATATATATATATATATTATAAATATAGGTTATAGATGTGAGAATATGAAAAGATGATTATTTTTATTTAAATCAATAATTAATTTTAACATAACGAAGTACATGCACCATGAGATTTTTTTTTCATCCTTCTTTAAACTTAATTAATAAAAAAATTACTATTAATAATGTAGTTGTGGAACATTTGAAATTATAAGAAATCATTTGGACAAAATAGTTTAAAAACAATTTCCTCAGCTAAACCACACTTTAAAGGTAAGATTAAGATATCTTCACGTTTTATCATAAACTAAATGATCACATCACATCACAACAAAATAAAGATAAGATTTAATTATTCAACCAAAGAATTAAAAAAAAATTCAACAAAATATACGATTCGTTTTCCATGTATAAAAACACCACCATTAGAAATTCAAGATAAAGGTTAGTCCGAGTACAAAACATCATTCACACACTAATGTGTTTAGTTTCTAGATTTACACATTTTAATTAAAATAGTACAAGCAAAGGACATCTGAAGCCCACTTTCTCTCTTCCCAAGTAGATGACAGATTGAGCTTATGTTTACAAGAGAGTGAAGTTGTCCCTCAACAACTGCATGATGAGGGTTCTCTTCTTGTATTACTCTTCATCAAAAGTGTAGTAATGAATTTCTCAAATGTCTCATTGGATATGGTTCATGCTTTTGTTGAAGTCAAAATCTCAAAATAAGATACATAGAAATTGAGAGTCAAACGCAACCGACAATAAATAATAGAAGAAAAATAAAGCTAATACTATTAAAAAAGAACACAAATAAAAATATACAAATATTTGAAAAAATGAATGTTGAAACTTGCATTGAGATTTTATATATAGTTGTCGAGATTGACGTTAAAAAACAATTGTAACTTAAAACTAAGTTAAAGAAATCAAGAAATATACCTTTTCATATTCCAACATAATAATGGGATAAAAATAGTTATGAAAAAATTGTAAGTTACATGTGGCATGTGGGTGTTTAATAAGTAAATAATAGGCTATTACAAAATAATAATAATAATAAATAATAATAAAGGCCACTTACTCATCTCTACTTTTTTTTTTTTTTAATCAACTTACTCACCTCTATTACCAACATAAATAAAATGGTAATTACGTGTATAAGTAAAAATAATTAAATTTAAATTGAATGACATGTTTGTAAAAATGTGGCTATATATACATATAAATTAAGATAAATCTATGTGATTAAAAAGAATGCGACCTATACTTTTAATTTACATATTTGCTACTTGTGCTTAACTTTAAATGATATTATATCATCTTCACTTGTACATATCTTCAAAGATCAAATATTACTACAAAAAAGATGAAAGATGAATGTTAGATTAAATATTCAAAATAATAAATAATAAACATAATTAAAAGAATCTTCACACATAAATATCTAAAGAGAGAGATCTAAACACATTTAAAGATTAAAACTAAACTTTTTGTTGTAAAATGTTAGATGAAAACTCTTTTTATAATGACAGAGTTTAAAGGTTACAAAACCTTTGAAATGTTTCCATTAAAAATAAATATACAAATTTTAAAAATTAAGTTATATAATTAAATATAAAACTTTTCATATACCGATTCCTTCATCTATCATAATTTTACATTGAATATGTTTTTAAATACACATCTATAAATATTGGATATAAATAATAAACTCTTTACATTCCAACTTATGAGTTATTGTGGGCATCATTATTAGGTGTAGTTTTTTTTTTTTTATCAAATGTATGTGGTTTTTTTTTAAGAATGAAAAGTGGCATATTTATTGTGGGCATCATTATTAGGTGCAGGTTTTTTTTCTTCAAATGTACGTGATTTTTTTTTAAGAAGGAAAAGTGGCATATTTGTAAATATATAGGAAAAATCGTCAAAAAATGATTCTCACTCTAAGCTATCTTTTAGATAGTATGATATGATACGATATGATATTTTCAATATATAAATTAAATGTTCATACATTTTAATAATAAAATAATTAATTAAGAAATATATTATTATAATTGAAGTTTGTTTATTATGTTTGAAAATGTAATACAAAAGAAATTAGCTATAGGTATGAAAGATAATATATATATATATTTTAACTTAAAGCATATTTGTGATTAATTTTATGTGGATTGCTTCTTTCCCTAAATTATAAAAGAACTTATTCAAGTAAACACGTAATTCGTATATAGTGATTTATTGTTTAACGTCACATTATAAAAAAATTTGCAATCCATTCATTTGAAAAAACAACCAAAATATATGAATGTCCAAATATATATTTATATACAAATTGAAAATAGCAAATATGTAATCTAAATCGAGAATTAAAAGAAATACAAATGGTAAATTGTAATCTAACAAATAATTTAAATTATAGAAAAATAAACTTTCATGTACTTTATCTTAAACTTAGAAAAAAAAAAAAAAATTAAAGTTGGATTAATATGCAACAAAAATTATAAGAAAAAAACAATTTTGGTACAACTTCAAGAACTAATTATTTAAACTATAAAATAAATTCATGATTAAAGTACACTCATAATCTATATATGGTGATTCATTGTTCCACATAAATTACCAAGAACTTTACAATTCATTCATTTGAGAAAATAACAAAAATTACAATTTATAATTTTATCTTTTTATCCTTAAATTATCGTTTTTATGATGAAAAATTAATAAATCTGAACATACTTATTACATAATTTTATTATTCATTTATAATAAATAGTTTAAAACTATAAATATAAAGTGCTTATTTCAGTGCTTCTAAAAAAAACTTATTCAGTCCATCAACATTTAAATATATAAATTAATTACAATTTTTTAATTTCTTACTAAAGTTTATTTAAGTATTTTTTAATTTCTTACTAAAGTTTAAGTATTGCCTTCAAAATTAAATTAATAAGTAATTTAATGAACATTTTAAAAAAATTCTAAACATACCCTTACATTGATGAAATTGCAGTTTAAAAAAAAAATGCAAAGAATTTGAAAAGTTCTAACTCAGGAGGAGAATAATATTTTTTTACTATTTTTTCCATAGATTAATTCCCATAATTTTAAATGTGTCCCTTTATTCATTGTTATTTATTATTATTTTATATTTTTAAATTTAATTATTTTGGTGAAGGTATTGCATCAATGAAGAAGCTTTTCTTGATTAGCTAAAAACTCTATATTTAAAAAGTGAATTCAAGTCAATAATTATTTTATTATCACATCAATACATTAATTATTAATTACTCAACTTAATTATTACTATTTGAGAAATTGCGAGATTTTTTAAATTTAAAAAACAATTGCAAATAAAGTTAATTTTAATTTTATTTTTCAAATATAGTCGTTGAGTATTAATAAAAATATTGTATTAATGAATATTTATAATATCTAACAGTTATAATACCGTATTAAAGCAATTATAGATACAAATATTTTAAAAATTGTCTATATTTATAATTATTTTGTGAAAACAGTCTACAACTACCATTTCCCTTATTATTTTATTATTATTATCTTTTTTGGTAAGACATGTATTAAACAAGTAATTCTCAAGAATTCTCTTTCTTAAAAATATTATAAAATAAATAAGTAAAAACTGTGTGATAACTCTCACATAGAGAATTATTTAGTCCTATTTTAGGGTACGTTATTTAAGAAATTAAGCATTTTTCATCACACTTGCATGCTTAGAATCACCTTAAGGCAGAGAATTATATTAAAATTGCGATGCATGTTAGAAAGAGACAAGGATTAGGAAATTAGGAGAAAGTTAGAATTGTAGGCTAAAAAGATAAATGTTTGATGCATTCCCAATAGCATTGCAAGAAATTCCATTCTCGCTAAGTATCTGTTCTATCGCTGCAGGTTTGGAAATGTTTGAAGCATCATCATTATGCTTAAGTCAGAAGAAATTGAAGGAAGTAAGAATGAGTCATTTGAGAGCTAGCCGATACTGCAGCATTCAAGATTTTGCAAAGAAGTTCCTGCAAAAGTTGAATTTCTGGGCACGAGACAGTGGGCAGGCGGTGTCAGATCTAGTCGGTTTGGGAGTGGAAAGCAAGGCACTTTTTGCCCTAGAATCCCAACCATTGATCTTAGAGGAAGATGAAAGTATATAAGGCCTCTTTTGGGGATGAATTAGAAAGAGGAACAAACTTTTCTAGAATTTTTAGGGGATTGGAGAACTGCCGGACTTGACGTGAAGAATGAGTGTTTGCAGCATTTACCTTCCGCATTTTCTTTTCTTCCTGTTTTAGAACATTCTCTTCTCTGTTTTGATAGTGTTTTTGTAGTTTTGTTCTTGCTTTGTAATCGTTCTGGTTGGGCGTTGTTGATCAGCTGAGAAAGCTTGTTCATAGCTTCTCTTGGCTTGTTATAGCATTTCCGAAGTTTCCTTTACTATTCCGTTGTGCTGTTTGCATTTCTTACTTTGTTTATTGCAGTTCTCCTTGAATCTTTACTGCTCCATTGCATTACTATTTGTGGGTTGTTTTAGTCGTTATTCTGAGTTCTGCCATTCAATGTTATCAGCATTCGCATCTTCTGTTTTGGGCTTTCCTAATATGATCATGAGCTAAACGCATAGGTGAGGGTTGAGGGTAGAGTGTGTGATGCATGTATCTTGGGTAAGCGGGGAATGCAGAACTAAGACATAATAGGCATTTGAAGTTATAACATGTTTCGACTGATCATCCATTCATGTCTGCTTTTCGCTTCATCTCGAAAGAGAGAAGGATTAGATAACTACTATTCAAGTCCATTAGTTTCATGTTAAGATCTCTTGCATGTTAAAGAGGGAGGCTAGAATCAGTCACCTCGCTAGTGCACATTTCATTGCTTTTAACTTTGAGTTTAGGTGCAAAAACTCAAGCTCGAAGAGATTAAGTGCATCTCGAAAGAGAGCATTAGACTGCATATTGTGTGGAGTTTACTTCTCACCATAACTCACCCGTGTTGCATGGACCCAAACCTATCACCTCAACTGGATATTTCTTTGTGTTTCCAGCATTATTCTGATAGTAGTTTCTAGCGGTTTGCAGTTTGTTGCCTGTCTGGATGTAGAGAGCATTGCGTGTATTATGTTTTCGTTGTAATTATCAAAAGCATTTCTGTCAAATTCGCATGTTATTAAATTTGAATATGAGAAACAGTCCACCAAAAATCAACTATTTTATTTTTCTGTTGTGACTTTTCAATTAACATTTGCTTAGAAATCAAAACCAGTCCCTGTGGAGAATGACTTTATCTTATCACTTGACTGCGATTGACCGCGTATGCTTGCTTGTTTGTCTGTTGAATGCTTGAAACATCGTGTGTTCTGTATTTATTCGACTAAATTTCCTTTATAAATCCAAGCAGTGTCAACCGATCGGTGACCCCTCAAAATAAATCAAAGTTTTTAATAAAATTTCAAAGATCCAAAGTATAGTAAAAACCCAAAACACAAATAAAAAACAATAAACTCAAAAAATATGTAAATTGGCCAAACTTCTTTTATTGGATAATTGACTAAAAAAAAAAAACAAAACTAAACACATATACTAAAAATCAAAGTTTTTATTAAATAAATTTTTTATTTTTAAATACAGTTACTCCAAATAAGTTTTTAAAATATACTTTACGATTAAAAATGTAAACTAAACATAAAATATATAAATTTAAATATAAAAAGTCATTAAATCCAAACATTTTATTTATATACTAACAAAAATAAATATTTTACTTATAGCATATTTGCGATTAATTTTATGTGGATTACTCTTTCCTTAAATTATAAAATAACTTATTCAAGCAAACACATAATTCGTATATAGTGGTTTATTGTTTCACGTCACATTATCAAAAAGTTTGCAATCCATTCACTTGAAAAAACAACACAAAATATATGAATGTCCAAACCTATATTTATATACAAATTGAAAATAGCAAAAATGTAATCTAAATTGAGAATTAAAAGAAATACAAATGGTAAATGGTTATTGGTAATCTAACAAATAATTTACATAATAGAAAAATAAACTTTCAAGTACTTTATCTTAAACTTAGAAAAAAAATAATAATAATAAAGTTGGATTAAGTTATGCAACAAAAATTATAAGAAAAAACAATTTTGGTACAACTTCAAGAATTGATTATTTAAACTATAAAATAAATTCATGATTAAAGTACACTCATAATTTGTATATGGTGATTCATTGTTCACATGAAATTACCAAAAACTTTACAATCCATTCATTTGAAAAATAAGAAAAATATATGAATATGTCCAAACATATATTTATACAAAAAATAGAAATAGAAATAACACAAACATAATCTAAATCGAGAATGAAAAGAAAAATAAATGGTAAATGTTATTTGGTAGTAAAACAAAAAAAACATAACAGAATGAAACAACATTTTCAAGTATTTTTTCTTAAACTACAAAAAAAAAACCCACTAAACTAATCAAAATAAAAGGTAGATTAAGTTATGTAACAAAAATTGAAAGGAAAACAATTTTTGTACAACTTCTATTTCCTTAAATTATACAATAACTTTCTAATTCAAATACGCTCATGATTTATATATGGTGACACATCAAATTATCAAGAATCTTACCATCCATTTATTTATAAAAATAACCAAAATATATGAATGTCTAAATATATGTGTATATAAAAATTGAAAATAGAAATAGCAAAAAATGTAATCTAAGCAGAGAATAAAGAAGAAAAAAATATAGAGTAAATATTATTTGGTAATACAACGAAAAGCCTAAGATATAGAAATGACCTTTACTTTTCCTTAAAGTATAAAGAAGTAACCTTGTGCAAAAAAAAAAAAAAAAGAAAACTTGGGATTAAGTAATGTAACTAAAACAAATGTAAAAAAAAAAAGAAGCAATACATGAATAATGAATAATAAAAAGATACACCCAAATCTAAAAGAAAAATTAAACTTTTGCTAAAGTTTTATCAATTACCAAGATTTGTATATGTTTCATGCACTATCCAACACCAAATTACCATCACTTTTGTAATTCATTCAGTGAAAAAATGAACCAAAATATAGGAACTACTAAAAAATGCTTAAATAAAATTTGGAAATAAGGATAACAAATAACAAAAAAACAAAATGATATTTGATTCTTAACCTATGAAATGTCTATATTTATAATGAAAAATTGTGTAAATAAAAAGTCTATTGTTGTTAAAAAGTTAAGAAGATTAAAAAATTGAAAAAACTCATATTAAAGGTGAGATTTATTATGTGTTTAAATGGAGAAATAGTGGGAGTTCATAAAAGGTGAATGAAATAGTAGTGATGAGCTTTCATTAATTTTTGTTTTCTTAAAAAAAAAGTAAACAAAAACTAAAGAATGTATAATAGCTTTCATATATTTTTTTAGCTTTCATAGAATAAGATAGGAATAAATTGCAAGACTTTTGTTCTTCCATCCTTTCAATTACCAACATCACTATCCAACATAAAAGGAGTATATGTTTCATGCACTATCCAACATCAAATTACCATGATTTTTTGTAATTCATTCCGTGAGAAAATGAACCAAAATATAGGAACTCCTAAAAAATGTTTAAATAAAATTTGAAAATAAGAATAACAAATAACAAAAATATAAAATGATATTTGATTCTTAACCTATGAAATGTCCATATTTATAATGAATAATTGTGTAAATGAAAAGTCTATTGTTGTTAAAAAGTTAAGAAGATTAAAAGATTGGGAAAACTCATATTAAAGGTGTGATTTATTATGTGTTTAGATGGAGAAGTAGTGTGAGTTCATAAAAGGTGAATGAAATAGTATTGGTGAGCTTTCATTCATTTTTGTTTTCTTAAAAAAAAGTAAACAAAAACTAAAGAATATATAATAGCTTTCATATATTTTTTTAGTTTTCATAGAATAAGAGAAGCATAAGTTGCAAAGACTTTGATTCTATGAAGTCTAAACTATTTTTATTATTAGATTTTTTTTTATAAAGGTATTCTAATAAATTTTTTAAACAAAATAACAATAAATTACTAATTACAAAAGTACAAAAAAAAAAAATAGTATCAACAAAAAATTAAGTCTAAAACTATTCATATTCATTCAATAATACTGATAATAATTTATCAAACAAACATATTCAACTTCATATAAAAGTGGAGTTGCAATGTTGCAAGTCAGATTCGAGCAATGGAACGTGTATCTCTTGCCCAACTTGACGATAACACCAATATCTTGAAGATTGAAGAGTTTTTGAAAGCTACGAATTGAAAGAAAAATTTGAAGAAAGATTGATAAATCAGAGTGATGAGAATGAATGCTAAAGAATACTCATTTTATAGTAAAAATTTAGAATTACAAAACCTTTTGAATTTCAGAAGTTATGGAATTTTATGAATTCATTATAAATGACAATTAATCAAAAGAATTAAATAGAAAAACAAAACCTTTTTCATTAATTCATTATAAATGACAATTAATTAAAAAATTAAATAGAAAAACAAAAACCTCTTATATTCCAATTTTTAAGATGTTTATACATTTATTTTTATTAATTTTATCCATGAACCTTTATGAATTTTTCTTCCGTTCTTGAATTAGTTTTTTTTTTTTTAATTGAATGATAGGTTTGTAAATATGTAGTTTGGTTTAGGGACAAAATTGTCTAAAAATGATTTTTCCTCTAAGCCACATTTTAAAGTAGTTAGATTTATTCAATTAAACTCGATTTTTTATTGGAGAGCTTTCTTGGGTGTTGAGCTTAAATTTATTTAAATTTAAGTTACTTGAATTAATTTTTTTCTTTCGTACGAGCTTTTAAGGGATGACTTATAGGTTGTTGAGCTTTGATGAGAAATGAATTTTTTTGGAGTTTCATGAAAATGAAATACCGGAAAGACTTGAAGTCAAGATAGAACGTAATTACATATGAACCATAAAGTGCTATGCTACTGCTTGGAGATATGCTATGTCAATTATATGTCACTTTTTAATTCAATAATTGATGTTAGCTAGAGACTAATTTAAGGGATTCAAAACTTATATGTACCCAGATAAATCTAAGACATGTATATATAGACACCAAAAATGATTAGAGATCACAAGCTACTTGGCCCTAATTTGCAACTTGCCCTAATCTTTCTTAGGGCGTTTGTCAAAATCAAACTAGATATACTTTATTAAATTCTATGAAGTTACATAAGTTGAAGATGCTCCCTTAAAATGATATTATTTAGGCTAATCAAACTTAGATTGGGTTTAATGAACTATAATAACATATTAGATAGTATAGAGTTCCATCTCAAAATTAATTGACGATGAGAAGAGCGGTCAGACTATCTTACAAATGTTAGAAAATCTCTTAATCTTTTCGAGCAGAACTTAATAGTGATTTCAAAGTTCTCTAAATTATATTTATAATATATTAGTTCAATTATTATTGAACTCAAAAAAAAAAAAAAAAAAAAGTTAATCCGCACACACTCTCAAATGAAATCCCATGAATGTAGATATATTATATAGAATAGACTTTCCACAGCTTCATTTGGTCCCCATTTTCCCAATAAGATGGGGCATGTGGTCGATTTTATCATGTCACTATTGTTTGACTCACATATTGCACTATTTTAAGTCTCCTTGCCCAGTCTATACTCCACACAAATAAATTCTCATAAATTTTGAGCTTCAAAATATTATAAAGTATTATTGGGGTTTGAAGAACTTGTAGCTCAATAAAATTACTTTCATCCATGGGTTCTCCCAATTTTATAATCTTTTTCATTTGCTATTACTTTCTTTTTCTTCACTATTCCCAAGCTGCTCTTCGTCCTCCATTTGACAATACCACTGATCAGCAAGCTCTGCTTTCATTCAAATCTTCCCTCATTGACCCACATGGTGCCTTGGATTCTTGGCATCCAAACACTTCCTTCTGCAAATGGCTTGGTGTCCTCTGCAACCCGATCAAGCGTAGAGTCATCGGTCTTCGACTCGAAGATCACTCGCTCGCTGGACCCATTTCTCCTCACCTCACCAACCTTTCCTTTCTTCGCCGTCTTGAGCTGCAGAGCAACATCTTCTCCGTAACAATTCCAGTGGAGATTCATCGCCTATTTCGGTTACGAGTTTTGAACTTGAGTTTGAACAGCCTTCATGGAACCATTCCACCATCTTTGAGTCAGTGCTCGATGCTCCGTATCATTGATCTTTACCAGAATGAGCTTCATGGTAGAATACCATTTGAACTAGGTAGCTTATCAAAACTTCAAGACTTAAATCTTGGCCAACATAACTTCTCAGGAATCATTCCTTCCTCGTTTGGTAATCTATCTTCTCTCAAAACGTTGAATGTAATTTCAAATAAGCTAGAGGGTCCAATCCCACTTGAAATGGATCGTCTCAATCAACTCTGGTATTTACAGCTAGGAGATAACAAAATCTCTGGTAGTTTTCCTACCCAACTGATGAACATTTCTTCCTTGAATATGTTTTCTTTAACATTGAATAAGTTTTCAGGTAAACTTCCATCTAATTTGTTCATTGCACTGAGTAATCTTTCCATTGCGTTTTTTGGAGGAAATAAGTTTGATGGCCAAATCCCCGAATCACTTTCTAACGCCTCCACCCTTGAAAACCTTGACTTATCAAATAACCAGATTTCAGGAGAAATTCCTTCACTTTGGAAGCTAGAAAAGATTCAGTATCTAAATCTTGAAGTAAATTACCTAACAAGTGATGGAAATGAAGGCCTCAACTTTATTACATCTCTTACCAATTCAACTCGGCTCGCAATGTTGTCTGTGGCCACAAATTCACTCACGGGTCAGCTTCCTCTGTCCATTGGAAACTTGTCATCTCAACTATTTTATCTTTTGATGGCAGAAAACCAGCTTAGTGGAAGCATCCCTGAAGGAATATGAAATTTGGGTGGCCTCATTTCTATATCCTTACCTGTTAATTCCTTTACTGGGAACATTCCTTCTTCATTAGCAAATCTCAAGAGCTTGCAGATACTCTCTTTAGAGTCGAATTCTCTTTCCAGCTCCATCCCTGAAATATTTGGGAATCTAAGTGAGCTCTCTCAGTTTATAGTCAGTGATAACTACTTCAGTGGCAAAATTCCACTAAGTTTAAAAAATTGTGAACGTCTCAGTGTTTTTGATCTATCAGACAATAGGTTGAATGAGAGCTTACCAAAGGAGATCTTCAACTTTGCAAATCTTTTAGATTTCAATGTTTCAGTAAACAACTTGACAGGTACTTTGCCTTCCGAAATTGGCAAGTTATCGACTGTTCAACAATTGGATGTATCAAAAAATCAACTCTCCGGACCCATTCCAGCCACAATAGGCAACTGCTTGGACCTCCAGGTTTTGATCATGTTTAGCAATTCTTTCGAAGGGCCAATTCCCAATTCATTGACTAATTTGAAAGGGATAAACTACATAGACATTTCATCAAACAGGTTGTCTGCAACAATCCCTTCTCTTGATAACCTCCAACATCTTCAATACTTGAACCTATCTTCAAATAAACTACAAGGAGAAGTACCCAAAAGTGGCATATTCCTCAACAAATCAGCTGTATTTCTATCCGAAAACCCCGAGCTCTGCGGCGGCATAGTCGAATTAGGACTCCCAAAATGCCCCGTTCCCTCAACTCCCAAAAGAAAAATTGGTAAACTAATTGCAGAAGTTATTGCAGGAGGAATCGGTGTATGCATCGCAATTACTTTGGTTGTTTTATTCTTTACAAGAACAAAACCAGTAGCAAAAGGGACAACAGATTTGACATTATTCAAAGGACCTCATAAACAATATTCCTACTACGAATTAAAACACGCAACAGGGGATTTCGCCAATGAAAACCCAATCGGAAAGGGGAGTTTTGGATTCGTTTACAAAGGCGTAACAAGAGACGGAAATTCAATCGCCATTAAAGTAATCGAGATAGAAAATCGAGGTGGAATTAAGGGATTTCTTACCGAATGTGAAATCCTCAGAAACATAAGGCATCGAAACCTCGTGAAGATCCTTGGCGCTTGCTCCAATTTGGATTTCAAGGCGTTGATTCTTGAATTTATGCCGAATGGAAGCTTGGAAACTTGGCTCCACAGAGGAGGAGAACGATGGCTGCCTCTGAAACAAAGAATGGAAATAGCTTTAGATGTAGCTGCTGCAATGGAGTACCTTCACCATGGATTAGAAACTCCAGTGGTTCATTGCGATTTGAAGCCGGACAATGTTCTTTTGGATGAAGAATGGCGGCCCATGTTGCTGATTTTGGGCTCGCAAGATTGCTTCGTCTTCATGACGATTCTATAAGCCATAGTCAAAGCATTACTAGTGGGCTGAGAGGATCTATTGGCTACATTGCACCAGGTATTATTTATTCATTTATTATTATTATTATTTGATATTTCATTACATTTCCATTTTTTAGGTTAATGTTTGGATTGTTTTTTAACTTTTATTCTTATTTTTATTTAATTCAAATTGAGGGAGGGAGATGAGTACTTTTAGTTTCAAATAAAATGAGAGTCAAGTACTAATTTTTAGTATCGAACTCGTGACCGTAAAAATAGAATTGGTTTACAATCAATCTAACATGTCTTTGAGGGGCCGTCTAGTGGTTGAAGCTACGGATTCCAAAGTATGCTTCTTTGAGAGATCTCTCATTCAAGGCCACTAAGAAGCACTTAAACTAGAATACTTTACGATGTAATCCAGTGTCACAATCTAGAGTCAGCTAGTGGTGCCCCAGGTTTAGAAGAGCTAAGTGCTGATTTTCCGATTTAAGTAGTAATAATAGTAATAATGATAGTGAAGTATTCAAATTTAGTTAATGAGGTCTTTAATACACCTACCTATTCTAATCACCAATAACATTTTTAGAACAACATAATGTGTGGATGTAAATTTGAAACTTTGATCTTTTAGAAATAACTTTCTAATTATATTTATATAATATAATCGGTTGGTCACCCAAACATTAATATTTTGATCGGTCCCTAAATTATATGTATATGTGAATTACATTTCAATTATTTTTTTTTCATGTAGAGTACGGGTATGGTGTAGGAGTATCAACAAAGGGAGATGTTTATAGTTATGGGATTCTTCTTCTCGAAATGTTTACCGGTAAAAAGCCAACAGAAGAGATATTCAGTGGAGAAGTAAATCTTCAAAGATGGGTTGAAATAAACCTTCCAAATATGGTGATTGATGTTCTGGATGAAAGTTTGAAAGAACTTTATTTTCAAAGGAACATAGTAGATCATATAATTTTTATTTTAAATCTGGGTTTAAGATGTACAAATGAGTCACCAAATGAAAGACCTGGAATGAAAGAGGTGTATGCAACCATGAAAAAGACTCGATCCTTACTATTCAAGTAGGGCTACTCGAAATTAGGTGGCAAGATTTAATTCTCTTATTGGAAATAATATTTTGTGTATATACAATTATTTTATATTTTGTTATTCTCTGCTGCTATTCCTTTAAGGGTTGTATAAATACCTTTTCCCATTTTGATCAATACAAGTTTTTTCTCTCTGGATTTCTATTTTACATTCTTGACTCTTTCCTCAATCGCCAATATGGTATCAGAGCTCCCTTAAAGGAGATTCTTCTTCTTTCTTCCGCTTCCCTTCTTCTTCTTCTCTCATTCTTGTTTCTTTTATTCGTGTGAAATCTTTTTGCCCCTAAGAACACCAAATTTGCCTTAATCTTCGATGGAATCAGAAATTTCTGACTGGTTCTCCGTCAAAAGATCCTCCGCCAAAAGATACTCAAGAATAGAGTCAAACAACAAATCCACCAAGCTATTACACACTTTACTATAGTGATACAAATAATCATGTATTGGTGACAGAAGTTCTCAACGATGACAACTACGTTACTTGGAGCCGATCCATGGTAATTGCTCTTTCTATTCAAAGTAAATTGGGATTCGTTGATGGATTGATTGAAAAGCCAAAAGATAAAAAACTGTTGAGCTTGTGGACTAGAAACAACCACGTTGTCATCGCCTAGATTCTACACTCGGTGTCCAAAGGTATTTCTTCTATTATCATATTTTTTGATTCGGCTAGAGAAATATGGACCGATCTCAAAGAGCGATTCCAGAAAAGAAATGGTCCACGAATTTTTCAGCTTAACAAACCTTTACATCCTTCAAGCAAATTGAAGATTCTGTGAATGGTTACTTTTCGAAAATCAAGAGTCTCTGGGATGAGTATACCTCTTATCGCTCAAATTGTACTTACGGCCTTTGCCAGTGTAATGGTGTCAAAGAAATGGAACATTTCATACAGTTTGAGTACCTTTTGATTTTTCTTATGGGGTTGAATGATGTTTTCTCCCATTCAAAATCCTAAATATTATTGATGGATCCTTTCCTCAACATCAATAAAGCTTACTCTTTTATCATACAAGAAGATGATCACAAGAACGACGCCACTATACAAAATATAACAGCTGTTGCACTTGCAGTTAGTAATCAATCTAGATTACTTCGGACTCCAACAACGCAGAGCAACCAAAATGCTGGAAAAGGAAATGGAAAAACAAAACTCACCTGCACTCATTGCGAATTTACAAGGCATACGGCAGATCGATGCTACAAAATTCATGGTTTCCCACATGGATTTCGTTCAAAGAGGAATCCACAAGGAAACCAAACCTACAAATCTACTCAATAATCAGGGATTTCAAATACGAATTCAGAAGACACATTAAGCCAGTGTCACAACATTCTCAAATTACTTCAATCTCTCATCACTTCTAACAAGAACGATCAAGAACCAAGTACTTCTCATCTAGCAGGTCAGTCTTCTAAATTTTCTTTTTCTTCCTCGCAATGGATCTTAGACTTTGGTGCCAGTTCACATATATGCTATAATAAAGAACTATTTTCATCGCTTGTACCTATTTGTAAGACTGTCACAATGCCTGATAAGATAAGAATTAGTGTATTGTTAGCTGGTACTATATTTTTAAATAAAGATTTGCAACTAAAAAATGTTCTTTTTGTTCCAGAATTTACCTAAAACCTATTATCAATTAGTGCTTTAACTAGAGATAATGGGTTTATTATTTCTTTTTGCGCTAATGAATGCTTCATTCAGGACAAGTCCATTTCGAGGATGATTGGGAAGGCTAAAGTTCAAGAAGGTTTATACATTCTAGATAGTTTTAATGATTTTGAATTTGTACAAGTTCTTTCTATTAAGCATGATATAGACACATCTCTTTGGCATATACGATTAGGACACTGATGACTCTCAAATAGAGCCATTCTGCCTAATTAAAGTCAGTGTTTGGTATTATTATAGAAAATCTAATGCGGAAAAGGTGAAAATAAAGAGTAAAATGTGAAAAAGGCTAATGCGTAAGCATTAGAGGAATAAGTTGGAAGAATAATGCATTATAATGCTAAAACACTGAAATTTTACTTTAAGTATGCATTTTTGGGAATGGCTTATACTAATATGTGATTTTATAGGAACTTCGATGCAGATCTAAGATGGATCAAGCGATGCGAAATGGCAAGGATCAATGCGAAGCAGAATTCGATTAGACCATGCGATCAGCAAAGAACTAATGCAGAAGTGAACCATGCAGTAGCAGTTCGAAAAAGATGCCAAGTCACACAAGCAAAATAAGGAAAAAATCAAGTGAGGAAGCAATTGTTGACTAACCAGAAATTAAGAGACAATCTGCGGGAATCACGAGATTTATACCTTAAATTACACGACGAGATTGGAAATTATCAATCAACATGATTTTGCTGAGTTAATTCGGTTACTGACCCAAACTAAGGAAATTCTAGAAGATTTAGAAGGAGCTTATAAAAATAAACCCGTTGAACGAGAGACGGGGAGAAGAGAGAGAGATTACAACTATTTTCATTTTTGTTCTTGTTTTGTTTATAGACTCATTTGAGCAATTAAGTAATACTGTTTTCAGCATGTCTCTGTGTATATTGTTATATGTGTATCTTTTCTGTATTATGAACTAATCTCTCGAGGGCTAAGTTAGAGAAAAATGGAATAAGCTTACACATGTGGTAGATAGATCTAGGGAGGAAATAACCAGAGCATGTTGATTAGGTTCTTAACTTAATAGTAACTGTTAATTCCTAAACACCGATTTAAAGTATAAAAGGCTAAGTTGGCATGCCTCTCCAGCTTTTCTAAACGCTCTTCAGATGATTCCCAATTCATAGCTTCGAGAAAATTTCTCTGTCTTTTTCTCCGTCTCCAGTTACAAGTATCCTGAGATTTTCTCTGTCTCTCCGGCTTCTTCTCAGTTTCTCGGTCTCTCTCGCTCCCCAACTTAAATACTTGAAACTTAAAGGTACGTTTTATCTTCTTTCTCTTTGATTTTTTTCATTTGATTTCGACTTTTCTTTTTTTATTTTGTTCGATTGGGTCGTTCTCTTCTTTTTCGTAGCTCCATTTCAAGTGTAAGGGTCATTCTTTTCGTGCATCTGAGTTTGGTAATTGGTTGTGTGGAGATTGTTGGGAGAGGTGTCGATTTCAATTGTGGATTCGATTTATGTTCTCTGATTGGTGTTTTTGTGTTATTGTTCCTATTTGGGTTAATTTCAATTCCATATTTAATCGAGAGGGACTATTTGAAAGATTTTTATTTAAAGCCTACGCTGTTCAGAGTTTTTAAGAGAGGGATTTTAAATGTTCTTTTTGAACGCCTGATGACTCTTAAATAGAGTCAGAATTCTTGCTATTCTTTGATCATTGTTTGTAGTTATTATTTAAAATTCAATGAGAAAATGGTAAGTATAATGAGAAAAAAGTGTAATTAGGTAATGCTTATGCATTAGAGGAATAAACTTGAAGAAATGAATTTAAGCGGGGAAAATGTCAGAATTAGCACATTTAGTGCATATTTAGCAAAGCTTATGCAGATAAACTATTTTTGCAGGAATTTACGAAGCGAGGCTGAGAAGTAAAGCGCGCGATTGCAAGCGTAGTGACATTCAGAGAAACGCCAAGGTGCCGTAAACAAAATAAGAAAAGAATCAAATGATGGCAAGATGTTGACTAACCATGCACTGGAGAGAAAAATTGTGGAAATCACAAGATTCTTCCTTTAACCACACAAACATAATTGGCGTATTCGTGCAAGGAAAGAGATCGTACATAATTGGCAGATTCATGCAAGAAAAGAGATCGCGTCAGCTGATCTGTGCTTATTTTGGAATATTCAAAAGATGGTTATAAAATGAGACCTTTTGTAATAGAATGGGGAGGAGAAGAGAATTTTTGGAACAAGTTTATATTATTTTTCTCTGTTTCTTGTCAAAACTCATTTTCAATTAAGTAATACTATTTCAGCATATTTTCCTTGTCGTTATCTATATTTCTTGTTTGTATGAGGAACTAATTTCCTTAAGGCAACGCTAGAGAAAAGTGGTAAGTTTTAGTATGTGTTAAAGAAAGAATAGGAAGGGCGTAAGTAGGGCATGTTAACTAGGAGCAAATCATTAATGGTAAGTGTCGACCGGCCATCCACACAGACTATTAGGTTGTAAATCGAGAGAGGAAATAACCTAAGTCTAGTTTGCATGTTCAGTAGGTTAGTATTAAGTCTTTAATACTTTAAATAAGAGTTTAGTGATAAACGCATTTTTACTGCATACATAGCACCAGCTTAGCATTACATCAAGTCACTGCGAGAGTTGGGCTTGATGCGAATGGAAGAGAAAGTTTATGAGGCGTAGTATGATAGTTAGCCCTTACCACATGTTTCTTTGATAACGCATTACTATTACTTCCATGAGTATCCTAGTTTAGCCTTATTCTCTTATAATCGGTTTCACAACTGCTTTATTCTCTTTTATGCTTTTCAACCCAATCAATCACAACTATCATTCATTTATTTCTGCTCAATTCTAAACATCACCTTAGATAAATCACTGTCCCTGTGGAGATCGATAATTTACTTATTACTTACTGCAGACCGTGTATACTTGTGCGAGTGAAAATTATTTGCACACGAGGCAACTAGAAATCAGTAGTCAGTTTTTTACGAGGCGGGGACCGTGTTAATTTATTTTAACTCGAGATTGTTTGGAATGTACATATAAAAAAAAGTACTTATTATTACATTTTCTTCAAGATCTGAGTGTGAATTGTGCCTGAGCACAACTTTTTCGTTTGATCCAGAACTTAAACAGGACCTCCTTAGGAGACGATGTGAGCAGAGAAGGAGAATTTGAAGAATGATGGACCCAATAGCGTAGAATCACCCTAGAGTAATAGATCCACCAACAGTAGCAGCAGGTGCAGAAGTTGGGGAAAATGTAAACCTCAATGCTAATCTACCCCCTGCCTAGGGAGTAGATGAGAGGGAAAAAGTCATGACGATTCAAGCATGATTATTTAACCACGCAGCATATCCAGGTATGGTTAGACCTAATGATGAAGGCAGGCGACCTATTTTGACTAATAATATGTATAATATGCTTAGAGTCAATGAACCTTTTAGTGGTCAACCTTCGGAAGATCTACATCAACATTTGCGTACCTTCCTAGTCGTTAGCAATGCTAACCAAGAGGTTGCTATCTCTTTAAAAGATACTCGTCTGTTTCTGTTTCCTTATTCATTAAAGGAAAAGACCAGACACTGGATTAACACGCTGCCATGTGATTATACTTGGGCACAAGTGGTCAAAAGTTTTTTAGCAAAATACTTCCCTACTTCGAGAAGTATGAACTCTAGGCTTGAAATCACTAGTTTTAGACAAGAGGATGATGAAACCATAGGAGAAGCATGAGAACGGTACAAAGAGATTATAGCAAAGTGTCCGTACCATGGTTTGTCTTATACCCTTCAAATAGAACATTTTTACAATGGCTTGTCCGATCAGGACAAGGCAATCCTCAACGCAACTGCGGGAGGATGTCTAATGGAGAAAATGTACAATGAAGCTCATAAGATTATTGAAACAACCGCCAAAACTATTGGGCCAAAGTTAAGTTAGAGAAGAAATTAAAACAAGCTGTCCGGTAAATTCGAGCTTAATGCTATGGCTGCTATGCAAGCCCAGCTTGCTACGCTTACCAACTCTATAAAAAATATACAAATGACTACACCACAGAAAGAACACATCGGTTGTTGATCTTTCAACTCCTGACTTCTGTGCACTCTACGGAGGCGATCAAGCTTATGAGCTCTGTAGAGAAAACACTGATTCAGTCATATAAGTTGGACACATAAATTCGCGACCTCAGAAAAACCCTTATTCAAACACGTACAATGCTGGATAGAGGCAACACCAAAATTTCTCTTGGGGTGGGCAAAGCAGTAGTGTGAACCAAATTGGACAGCAGCGCATGCTGCCTCACTCTGGATTTGGAAGTAACCAATAGCAAGCTCACCAACCAGATTCAGCACTAAAGAAGTACATGGTGAAGAATGACGTAGTAATGATGGAATATCAGACTCTGCTGAAAGCTGAACAAGCGACTCTTCGGGCGTTGGAACTGTAATTAGGCCAGATCGCAGTAGATCTAAAGAACAGACTGCCAAGACAATTATTTTCGGATACAGAAGGATCCAAGAGGAATGGCAAAGAGAAAGTTAGTGCAATCGAATTAAGAAGTGGGAAACCTTTGATGGATAGCAAGAAGATTAGGAAATATCAGGGAACTATGCCCACAACAGAACCATCAACGAGAATGTAACCAGCACAGAAAATCGATGAGGATCCTATAACAACAAGCTATACTACGGAAGTGGACAAACCATTGCCTATTTACCAGCCACCACCACCTTCGTATACTCATGTTTGGCATCTAAAAAGAGCATAATGCATAGTTTTGCTGATGCGTTTACTTTTAGCCCGCATATACGAATAATTACGGATGTTTGAGTTGAATTCCCTATTTTCTTCGCTTGCTTACTTATTTTCTGAGAAAATTGCAAGGTTACGAAAGCTTAAATAGTGTTATTAATTAGCGCTATCAGAAGGATTATTATTGCTTTCTAGACAAATATTCGGGCTATAATCAGATTACCATTGATCCTAAGGATTAGGAGGAAACTACTTTCACCTGCCCTTACAGAATATTCGCGTTCAGAAGAATGCCCTTTGGACTTTGCAATGCTTCAGCTACATTCCAAAGATGCATGATGTCAATCTTTTCTGATATGCTTGAAGATATCATAGAAGTTTTCATGGAAGTTTTCATGGACGATTTCACGGTGTTTGGAGATAGCTTTTCCAACTGTTTAGGAAATTTAAAGAAGGTGTTACAACGTTGTGAAGAAACACATCTTGTGCTGAATTAGGAAAAATGATATCATCTAATTGGAAGAAACCTTTTGAGCTTATGTGCGACGATAGTGATTTTTCGATAGGTGCTATTTTGGGAAAAAAAGGAGAAAAGTTAATCCATCCTATTTACTATGCCAGCAGAACCTTAAATGACGCGCAACTCAACTACACCACTACTGAGAAAGAGCTTCTAGTTGTGATCTATGCATTAGAAAAATTTCGCTCTTACTTGGTAGGATCGAAGGTGATTGTTTTTACTAACCACGTGGCAATAAAGTACCTCATGAGTAAAGCCAATGCTAAGCCAAGATTGATCAGATGATACTTTCTCCTACAGGAATTCGATATTGAGATAAAAGATAAAAAAGGATGCAAGAATGTGGTAGCAGATCATCTATCTCGACTGAAGAATAGACAAATTGATTCTACCATGATCTGTATATCAAAAAAATTTCCTGATGAGCAACTGTTTGTGATCAATCTCACTAAAGAGAAGAGTTTCCCTTGGTTCGCTGACATTGCCAACTACTTAGCAAGCCATGTCATCCCAACAAACTTATCAAGGTAGCAAGGTAAGAGATTCTTTCATGAGACTCGATTTTACTTCTAGGATGAACCATTTTTGCATAGGCAAAGTGCTGATGGAATGATAAGACGATGCGTAGAGGAACACGAGATAAATGGAATACTGGAAGCATGCCATAAATCACCATATAGAGGACACTTTAGAGGAATGCGCACTGCGGAAAAAGTTTTTCAGACAGGATATTTCCGGCCGAGCATATTAAGGATGCGCATCATTATGCAAAAATATGCGATAAATACCAAAGGAATGGAAATATAGGAAAGAGGGACGAAATGCCATTAACATCGATTATGGAGGTCAAACTATTCGATGTCTGGGGAATCCATTTCATGGGCCCATTTCCCCATTCGCGCAGAAATTTGTATATCCTGGTCGCGGTTGATTACTTTTCCAAATGGGTTGAGGCGATTTCCACACCTTTCAACGATGCTAAAACCGTTATAAAGTTCCTCCAAAGGAACATTTTCACAAGATTTGGTACTCTGTGAGCACTAATCAGTGATGAGGGAACCCACTTCATAAACAAAGCAATGGCTCATGTGCTACACAAGTGCAATGGCTCATGTGCTACACAAGTACAATATCAAGTACTACATTGCAAATCCTTATCATTCGCAAACCAATGGCCAAGCTGAAGTATCTAACAGTGAGATCAAGAAAATTTTAGAGAAAGTCGTTGGACCTAATAGAAAAGACTGGTCCTTGCGACTAAATGACTAGCTTTGTGCTTATCGAACTGCACTCAAAACTCCATTGAACATGTCCTCTTACAGAATTGTGTATGGGAAGGCATGCCATTGGCCAATTTAGTTAGAACACAAAGCTTTCTGGGCTATTAAAATGCTAAACCTTGATCTTCAGAAAGCCAGTTCTGTGAGAAAGTTGCAATTACTTGATTTAGAAGAGCATAGACACTTCTCGTACGAGAATGCAAAGTTATACAAGGAAAAGACTAAGAAATGGCATGATCGTAACCTGGCCCCTCTAACTTTTGAGGTAGTTCAGCAGGTATTGTTATTTAACTCTCGACTTCGTTTGTTTCTAGGAAAGCTTAAGTCCAAGTGGTCTGAACCATTTCATATTACACAGATAAAACCAGGAGGATCAATCTGGATTCAGAACGAGTAGACGAAGAATGAGTTTGCAGTCAACAACTAGAAACTAAAGCCTTACTGGAATGAGGATGTTCAGCGCAGGATATCTTCATTCGCATTAACTGAAGAATAATCGCGCGAGTATGCGAGTGGAGCGTGCGTATATCGGTACATTTAATTTTTGCTTACTCGAGAAGTTATCTAATTTTACTGCTTGATTTATTTATTTTTTTATTCCGTTATTTAAATTCTTTTTTTTTTTTTTAAGTAAATCTCTTTCTACATTTGATTATGCAAAGATTACGAAAAAAATAAAATAAGAATCGGTACACGTGGGGGATAAGGGCAATGATTCCGATCATTAAATGCAAAAAAAATTGAGTGGTCGGATCTTAAGATCGTTGATCCAAGGGTTCTCAGCAACTGCATGGCCGCCATAACCTAACCGTCAGCCTGTCGTAATGTGTTGATTGCTGATCATCTTGCCCCTTCGTGTGATCGATAAATACCTCAAATTACCTTCTTCATAATCTCATTTCCCAAAAACTTAAACCTTTACCCCTTCTCCAAATTCAAACTGAGAAAAATTTCACCATGGTGCGAAGACGTGCAGAAAATTACCGAAGATGGTGGAATCTACGAATAGAAGGTCAAAGAGAAGTTGACCCCACTACGGCTCCCGAGCCAGTTGATACTGCGCCTGTACCCAAGAACAATGTGGTCGTACAGTCGCAAGTTAGAAGACAGTGGTGAGGGAGAACGATGGTTTCACCTGCAAGACCAGTAGAACACGAGAAAGACAAAGAATCTAAGGATATTCCTATAGAAGAAAGGGTTGTTAACTCTGAGCCAATGTTGAAGGTTGACAGCTCTAAAAATTTAGGGTATATTGAAGGTTTGACACCTTCGATGGAGAAAATGGACATAAGGAGTTTGACAGGAAGATGGAGGAATCCCATCAAGCTAGAAAAACCGAGGGTAGAAGAAATACAAACGCGGGCCCATCTAAACCTGTTGAGGTTGCCATGGTTCATGCAGAGGAAGAAGAGAGACCACATCGATAAGGTAAATCACCGATGGTAGAAGAGCATCCGGTGGATGCAGAGGAGAAATGTCAGCGTCGAAGGACTTGTTCTGATGCTGATTCAGAGACAAAGCAGATGTAGGCCTTCCCGAGCCTAAAAGAACGAGATTGGCACCTTTGAGAGGAAGCCTAGACAAGATGAATAGGACCACTAAGCACCAGAATCGAAGTTCTGCTCAAACCCATGCCCAAGTATCGACTCGTCCACTTAAGAAGAGGAGGAAGAATATGCATGAGAAGTTGGTGCGCTGCCTCTAGCTGCTCACTAGCAATTTGATCGTATTTATGGCCTATGTGAAATAGAGGGATAATACGTTATTCGATGCATTAGTCCTCTTAAATCCACTCATCTGCAAGCCCATCTTCCCGTAATTCCAGGACATTATTTCGTCCACTAACTCTGACAGTTCTGACTTGGAAGAAGAAGAAGAATAAAGAAAGTCTCTTTCTCTATTGCATTTCTCTGTTGTTTTTATCTCACCATAATCAATCTCTTTATTTTATTCCATGTTTATAGTATTATGTTTTGACCAATATTGTGTTAGAATCTTGCTTTTTAATTCTGCATTTCAAAACATTGTCTTATACCCTTAAATTTAATCTGCCCCGGGACGACAATTGCTAGTTTCCTAATGAAAATATTTTGGGACGAATCCTTTTTAAACTTGGAACATAGTGCATTTTCTTGGGGAGGAAACATAAAACTTGAAATAGGGAATTGAGAACCTTAGATTAAATTAAGTTTGGGGGAACTACGCCTTACCTTCATTAGGGACAATGGAGAAATTAAGTTTTGGGGTAAAGGCAAGCCCGCTGAGTGTTATACGAAGCACATATATATAAAAAATGAAAATAAATAAAAAAAAAACAAAAAAATATATTTTAAGTGAGTAAATAAAAATCAAAACATTATGGGTAAAAATGAAACAGTAAAAGAGCAATTAGCCATAGGTATTCCAAGTATTTCGTTGGCCACCCAATCAAGCGCAAGCTTAAGAAATTCCAGTACTTAGCTTAAACGTTTTATGCTCAAACGAGCCATGCTGAGACCGAAGGAATTGCGGCCATGTGGAAAATTTTACTCAAAGGAACCTAAATAAATAAGCTTCGAACATAATATTTTGAACAAATTTAAATTAATAAAAAAGAGGTTGATTAAGTTGTACTAGAGTCTGAAGTTTCTAACCTGAGGAGTGTGCATTAAACTAAGGGAAATTAGGAAAAGAACTGAGATAAGATTGAAGGGACACTAGTGAAAGAAGAAATGGGATGATTAAGCATTTGGCGTATTAAGACAATTGCATATAAAAGATTTTTTTTAGCAGGAGGAAAAGTGCGGCATTAAGATAATCTTTTACTATTTAGCAGCTATTACACCTACATAAGCATCACTCGAGACGAGCAATGATTCAAGTTTGAGAGTTTGATGCTCTTGAATAGAATTAGAATTCTTGCTATTCTTTGATCATTGTTTGTAGTTATTATTTAAAATCCAATGCAAAAACGGTAAGTATAATGAGAAAAAGGTGTAATTAGGAAATTTTTACTCATTAGAGGAGTAAACTTGAAGAAATGAATTTAAGTGCAGAAAATGTCAGAATTAGCACACTTAGCGCATATTTAGCAAAGCTGATGCGGATAAACTATTTTTGCAGGAATTTGAGATGCGAAACGATGCGGGGTTAAGAAGTAAAGCTCGCGATTGCACTAGTAGTGACATTCGGAGAAATGCGAAGGCGCTATAAAAAAATAAGGAAAGAATCAAATGATTGCAAGATGTTGACTAACTAGACACTAGAGAGACAAATTACAGAAATCACGAGATTCTTCCGTTAACCACGCAACATAATTGGCGTATTCGTGCAAGGAAAGAGATCGTACATAATTGGAGGATTCATGCAAGGAAAGAGATCGTGTCGGCTGTTCTGTGCTTATTCTGGAATATTCGAAGGATGGTTATAAAAGAAGACCCTTTGTAATAGAATGAGAAGGAGGGGAGAATTTTCGGAACAAGTTTATATTGTTTTTCTCTATTTCTTGTCAAAACTCATTTTCAATTCAGTAATACTATTTCAACATGTTTTCCATGTCGTTATCTGTATTTCTTGTTTGTATGAGGAACTAGGAAAAATGGTTAGTTTTAGTATGTGTTACAGAAGAAATAGGCAGGGCGTAAGTAAGACATGTTAACTAGGAGCAAATCATCAACAGTAAATGTTGACTGGCCATCCACACGCACTATTAGGTTATAAATTGAGAGATAAAATAACCTAAGTCTAATTTTCATGTTCAGTAGGTTAGTATTAAGTCTTTAATACTTTAAATCGAAGTTTAGAGATAAACGCATAACTACTGCATACATAGTGCTAGCTTAGCATTACATCAAGTCGCGGTGAGAGTCAGGCTTGATGCGAACGGAAGCAGAAGCAGAAGTTTGTGAGGCGTAGTATGATAGTTACCCCTTACTGCATGTTTCTTTGATAACGTATTACTATTACTTTCCATGAGTATCTTAGTTTAGCCTTATTCTCTCATAATCTGTTTTACAACTGCTTTATTCTCTTTTATCCTTTTTCAACCCAATCAATCACAACTACCATTCATTTATTTCTGTTCAATTCTAAACATCAACTTAGATAAATCACAGTCCATGTGGAGATCGATAATTTACTTATTACTTATGGCAAACCGCGTATACTTGCGCGAGTGTGAATTATTTGCACACGAGGCAATTAGAAATCAACAGTCAACACCAGTATGACTAATTCTTTTCAAACCTCTTTTGCTGGCTTGGCACGAAAACTTTTTTTTTCTTCTTTTAATTTGTAATGAAAACAATTATATTCACCTCACTGTTTCAGTTTATCCTTTCTACTACATTTTTTTTTTTGAAGATTTTTGCTACATATGTTTTTTGAAGATTTCTGCTACATTTTGACCAACTTATAATTATATGAATTAAATTTGCAAACTTTTCTAAGTAAATCAACTTGGACCTCTGATGGGTGCGATTCCGGTGCTAATATAATGTACAGTAATTAATTCAAAGTAAACTTATGCAAAGTGTAACTAGGAATCACTTACACGTAAGTATACACGGTCGAGAATTGCAGCAAGTAATAAGTATATAAATTTGTCGATCACATAGGGATTGATGTCTAGAGCCAACACTATTAAGACAGAGTTGTGCAGAAAAGTAAAGCATGAGTGTATGAGTTGTTGTGGTTCGGTTGAAATTGAATACGTAAATAAATATGATGCTGAAAATAAATATGAAGCAATGAGTAATGCTAACTAATAATCCTAGAAAATTCTAAGTGCGCGGACTAGCCAAAGAGAGTCTTGCTTCCCTAACAAATAAGTACTTTTGCACTTAATGATCTATGGCAGGGCCAGCTTCCACTGTGAACTCCATACTTAACAAGAGGGTAACGCAAGCATTTAGTAAGGTTATTCCTAACACTTTAAGCGATGAACAGACTTTCAAACAACCTAATGTAGCAAACTGGGTCAACATGCAGTTCCTTCTTCCGAACTCACCACAAGGTACATGTGTGGGTAGCTAATCAACGCATATATATATATATATATATATATAATAACGTGCAGCAGTATAAAACTCAATGACCTACGCTCCTAGCATATTTCTATTCATGAATAGTAAACATAAACTCCTACAGGCAACCATAGAGATAAACATCAAATAGAACTTAAACCAGATGATTTTATTGCAACTATGAAATGTTCAAAACTACAAGCTACTCCTAATAAAATAGTAAAATGGAATTGGCACGGCTGAAGATGTGTAGTCCCCTTGTCATTGGCTCCTACGACACCACTATTTGCTTCTCTCCGCGATAGGCTTCATGGCCGACTGACCTGCTCACCTTTCTCGGCTCTCTGCCTTGGTATTTATAGAGTTGATTTACTTGGCCGAAAAGTTGAGGTGAGCTATGGAATCTTCATTAATGCAGGATCCCTTGATTTCCGCTGGAATTTATTTGATTGACGCTATAACACCCTAGTTTTTATTAAAATATTTTGTGTTTTATTGAAAAAATTAATATTTTAAAATTTTCTTAAATTTATACCCTCTTAGGTGGATTTAAATTAAATTACAAACCTCAAAGTGTTTTCTATTATGGTTCCTTTTAATCTTGTTTAGAAACCAAAATACTATTTTTAGTTTGATTTACTATGCTTTTAAAATGTCCTAGGGTTTGTGGTTTAAAGAGGAAATGAGTTTGAATATAAATAGAAATTTTTAAATAACCTTTCTTTTTCCAATCCCAATGCACAACAGCCCACACAAAAACCAATTGCCCAGCTCCCTTCTTCGCACGCGCGTCAGCCTTTCCCATCCCCAGCGAGCCACGTGTCCTCCATCTCCACCCTCCATCTGCTGCGCAAAAAGCTACCACGATCTCAACCGCCCATTCCCACCTTCATCCTAGCCATTCATCTGTCTTCACCATCCAGATCCTCGCCACGTGTCGACGTTGGACCATCTCCTTCCTCTGTCGTGTGTTGCGTTCAAATGGTGCACATGTGGTTTTCAGCAAGCCCATCGACAGCCGTAAGCATTGCCGTTCTACTTCTTTCTCTAACCAGTCGAGACTCACCGCGCCACCACTCAGCCAGCTGCATCCGTTCGTCAAGGTCAAGTTTCTGGCGAGTTTCGGGACGAGCTTGCTTTGAGCTCGTTGTCTCCACTTCATCCTCTCACTCTAAACCCTTTGTAAGCCCTTCTATCTTCTGGGTAAGTCGGTTCTCCCTTAAAATCTTGTTTCCAAGTTTCGTTGGTGGTTGTTAATGGAGTTTTCCAGCGAAAAGCTTCACCTTAGTTTCTACTATCTTTCTTCATAGTTTCTGGGAGCTAGAGGAGTCCGTTCGTAAATCTGAGACCTGTTCCATGATCCTAAGATCGAGACCTTTCCAGCGAGGTATGACCTGCTCCGTTCCATGACCACCGGCACTGCCTGGTGAGGTGTTTTCAAACAGTAACTTCCCCTCGACCCCGTGATTCTAACCCCCTTTGTGGCTTGTTTAGCTTGTTCCTAACGAAATTTCAGCGTTGTTTTATGTTTAGGTGCTCTCGGGTTTCACTGTTTCGACTTGTCATTCAACTTATGGGATCTCGTGGTGTTTCGGTCAAGTCTTCGGGAAGGTAAAGAGTTTCATTATGATCCGAGTTTGTGGCTTAAAAGCATGTGAATAGTGACTTGATAGGATTTGCCAGAATTGAATATTGGATGACTTTTTTCACGTTTGTGTTGGTGTTGTGTTTCATTGTTTAAGCTGATTATTACTCGTGATAACATGGAATCGTGGTGTAGCTCGTAAACTGTAAAGTTTCTATTTTGTTGTGCCCATGTGATTGCATCATCATTCCCCAAATTTTACCTTTTGCTCGTATATGTGATGAACTGTTTATCTGTTTAACCTTTCGATTGACTGGATTGCCTTGGGTTTATGCATGTTCTATGTTGTTGGTTTATTCTATGTTGACTGTATACGTGCTGTTATGATTATATGCTCGATTCTCCATTTTGTCGCCTAGAAGAGCAGCTAGCTCACCCCTATTAGGACTCGTGTTGTGTGATCAATATCGTGTTATTGTTGTGACTCACTAGTTCCCCTTAGGAATCGAGCAAGGATATGAATCATCTTTATTGTGTGACACATGGTCGGGCTGCACCAACTTACAGGTTGACTCTTACATCCAACCAAGGGGTCGGATCTCATCCATGTGTCGCATTGTGTGCAGAACAACTAGTTCCTTGGTTGTTGAGCGCACGTTATGGGTTGCACCAACCCTCAGGTGGGCAGTTGCACTCTCCTAGGCTAGATCTCGTGTGACTCTAGTGCTAGTTATATCTCTTGTTATACTCGTGGAACCCATATGCTCTGTGCATGGTTCCACTAGTTTACCCGTTGTAGTAGCATGGGAAGGGAGCCAGTTCGGACTCGTTTGACCTATCCATTATGGTACCCACCCTAGTGGGGGCTGACTTACCCATGGGCGGAAGAGCCAGTCCATTGTGGTACCTACCCTAGAGGCGGCTGGCTTACTCGTGGGCGAAAGAGGCCACTGAGACAGATGATGGCATGGAGAGATGCCTGTTAGTGAGCCTGCATGCATTACGGGATGTTGTCTGCAGGCACGTTGGTTCTCGCATGCTGAGGTTAGCAGATGACGCCCCTAGCCCGAGGTTTAGGGACTCTACAGTTTTCCTCACTCGTGGCTCTCCCTGATAGGGTCAGGTGATTTTATCGGCATTTGAGTATGCCATTGCTGACGTGACTTGTGCGTCGTTGTCTTAACCCGAGGCTTACAGATTCTTTATGTTTCCCTCACTCGTGAAGGGTCCTTGACAGTGGTCAGGCTACCCCGAGACATTTGTGTATGTCTCTGTGGACACGGTATGGGACGTGTCCCGACCTGAGATTTAGGGATCTTGTGTAGTTCCCTCCCTCGTGGTCCTCTCGATAGGGTCGGGTGACTTCATCGATATTCGTGTTGCCCCTTCTGATACGGTATTAGAGTAGCGCAGCGGAAGCGTGGTGGGTCCCTAATAGGTTAGGCTACTCGAGGCATTCGTGTATGTCTCCGCTGTTGCAGTTTTGGTGGGTCCCTGACAGTGGTCAGGCTACCCCGAGACATTTGTATATGTCTCTTCAGACACGGTATGAAACGTGTACCTACCCGAGGTTTAAGGAACTTATGTGTTTCCCTTACTCGTGGTCTTCTCTTGACAGTGATTAGATGATTGCTCGGCATTTTGCAATATCTTACTTACTGCTTGTACGCCATTGTTTGACATTTTTTGCTCGTGATCGACCCGGCGGTCGGGCACGCATTTACAAGGCACATAGCTTCAGTTGTCGTATCTTCTAACTTGTTTCTGTTTGCATGCTTAACCCTATGGTGGGGCTCCTTACTGGGTATATTTCGATATACTCGCCTCTTACATTTTTAGGTACTGATCCATTCCAAGGTGGCTAGGCTGGGAGCTGTATCGATCATGGACATGGTGTCGTCAGTTCCTTTCTGCATTGTTTTTCTTCGTGTCGAACTTTATATTTTTTAACCCTATTGAATTGTATTTCATTTTGTACTATTGGGATCCCGAACCATATTTTTATATGCTTTTCGAACTATCAGCTGTGTTTCATGATTTTATGAGTTTTTCGTTGGAAATTGAATATGATTATTAAATCGATTTTGTGGATTTTAAATGTATGCACCCGTAACACCCCATTAGAGTATTTTAGAAAGTCGGGTCGTTATAGACGCTGCCTTGATTACTGATTGACTATCGATTATTTTCTTGTTGGCGTGTCTTTTTCGAACTTGTTTTCATTTTGAATTCACGTCTTTTTGCGCTACTGGTCATTGTTCGCGCTGATTGTCCTTTCCGTGGTGTAGCTTAATATATCCTGCCATTAGCATTGATCAGGCACAGTTTACTCAAGATTTATGATAAATATGTGAAACTGTGCTTCCGATGCTACCTTATGAATGCATGCTGATTTTCTAAGTTATTTCATCGCATTTCTTCTATTAGCGCTTGCTTTTCCCCTTTAATTCTAGAATAATACAAACTAAGACAGCCTAAAATACGCTCTATTTGAGAGCTATCAACCTCTGTTTTAAATCATTAAGAATTTTCAAAAGTAGATCAATTTATACCTTTGTTTTGAACACATCTCGAAATTTCAGCAGACTTAGTGTCCACCAAAATGAATTCATAAAACCTTCTTATTTTGAGTACGTTTTCTGGCATATAGAAAAAGCCAGGTGGATAAAGATTTTCCACGATTTTGGAAATTTGTGTGTCGTCGAATTCAGGTTCAACCACGAACTCGCCGTATGTAGATGCTTTTTTGAAATATCCTTTAATTTCAGGCTGTGGAATAAAGCGGTCTAGTTGGACTGCCGTTGAATAAGACGTCGGGTTTGAAAAACTTGACGACAATATTTTGACGTTCTTCACTGATTGTGAAGATACATCTTGCATTGAAGACGCATTTTGAAGTTTTGCTTTTCCTTTGGACCTAGTCATAAAAGTGAACTCAGGTTCAAGGGCATATGAATCTGGGATCATAATTTGTGCAGCATAAGGCTGCTTTGATTTTGCAGCAGAAGGTTGCTTTGAAGTAACCGAGGGCAGCTTCGCCCGAATTCTTTTTTGTCGCTCATGGGGGTTTTGGGAGGTTTTGGGAGGGAAAGTTGTAGAGAAAAACTCTCTCAAGAGATAATCTGCTAGAGAATTATCCGTGCCTTTTATGGGCAAAACCTCAAAGTTGAAACAAGATAAAATTGTTTGCCATCTGGCAAAAAAAATTTTTGAGACCAAATTTTTAACATATTTTTCTAAAATGAACTTTGATGCCTTGGAATCGGTTTTGATTAAAAACTTTTGGTTAATTAAATCTCCTTGAAATTTCTGTACACACTGTACAATCGCAAGGATTTCCTTTTTAACCGTGGAGTAGTTTTTTTTGTGCATCATTCCAGATGCCTGAGTGGAATCTAACAATAGATTCCTTGTGATAAACACACTGTTTGTGAATTCCACCATATCCAATGTCGAATGCGTTGGTTTCCACTATGAAAGATGTTTTTTCGTCGATGAGACTCAAGCATGGAATTGATTTGAATTGCTTTTATTTTTTGGACGGTAGCTGTATGCTTATCTGTCCAAGGCTTTGGATTATTTTTTAGTCGCTCAAAAAGAAGTTTGCAAATGGGCCTGATATCTTTTAGAAAATCAGACACATAATTTAGACAGCCCAAAAACTAGGGGTGATTTCGGTTCGGTTTTTGTCGGTTTTATACCAAACCGATAACCGAACCGATATCTTCAGTTTTTAAAAAATGGATCCGATCCAATGTCCAATAAAATATAAAACCATTGGATCGGTTTTCTATTGGTTCGGTCGGTTTTGGATCGATTTTCGGTTTTGATTTCAATTAAAATTGAATTCATTTCATTTTTTAAAGTTAAAAATCTGGAAATTTATACCCTATATCATATCTTCACCACCAAACACATTGACAAGATCTTCTCATCTCCTTGCTTCTCATCTCCTTGCTGATACAATAAGCACTTAAAGCACTATTTCAAATCAATAAATTTAACAACTATGAAATCCACAAGAATTATTTCCTCTTTTTTCACTCCATCATTCTATTTCAAATAAATTCATACATGTTCTTATTGCATGTGTTTACCCATGCCAATCATAGATGGCTTTGCATAGAAAAACAACCTGCATTTTCTTCATATAATTAACAAACATCACTTCAATTATCCACACACAACAGAAAAGGCATATTAATTAAATCAAAAGATGCAAAAACACAATTAACATTTAACATCTCCAAATACCATAAAATTATTGAAATTAAGGCAACTAAATAAAAGTTCACATATTAAATAAAAGTCTACACTGTCCATTGTCCAATATAATATCACATTACAAAAACCCTACAATAAAAATATATTGAGTCGAATTCCACTTATTGGAAATGCTTGCTCTACAAAAAAAAAAAAATAATAATAATAATAATAATAAATAAACAATAAGCAGCAACAACAAAATAATTAAAATGAACAAAGATTTAAAAACTTACAACTAACATTTTGAACTGAGAATTTGATTAAAAT
>JBBMKA010030928.1:0-24496 GCA_037833695.1 Sechiopsis laciniata
ATATTTGATATATTATGGAATTGAAATTTATTGGATAAATATCAATTAAAGTAAATAAAGGAATATATGAAATTTTCAAAAATTAAATAAGAAAAATCAAATGGGAAAAATGCATAATGATTTGTCCCACATCGGAAAGTTCTAAGTTGGAACCTCCACCACTCTATTATAAATAGGAGGCCTTAGAGGCTTTTATTCTCATCCCACTCAATTTCAGAGTAACATTTCTCATAAGTTGAAAAACCTCTCTGAAAGTTGAGATCTCTTTTCTCCTCTGTAGTCTGACCAAAGTTCCTAGCTCCCTTCTCTAAAGGCTTCCCACAAAGAACTCAGTTGTAGCAAAGAAGTCATAGTCTGGAAGAGTGGAGGAGATCGTTCAAGTTTTTTCCACGGGAAATAGTCGATCCTACTCAGCATAAAGACCCGCCAGATAATTTGATTAATCAAAGATAATTAATTGGATTAATTATTGTGAAATTTTTGTTATTCACACGCTTTCACCGCGCTAAATAAATGCTTGTACCCTATATTCCCAATAATTGGTATCAGAGCTTTGGCTCAAAGTGATTGTTGTTGTTGGAATCTTTTTATTGGTGGGTATTAATTTTCATTAGATGAATGTTAAATTATTATTGTTTTTGGGTGGAGATTTTTTTTTTTGGCATTAGGATTTTATAAATTCTTAGATCTTGTGTAAACTCAAGCATTTGGGTATAGGAAAAACTTTGTACAATTTATTTTTTATTTTTATGCAATTTGAAATTGGCAAAAAGATGAAGAATACGAAGAACACCGTGAAGAACACGAAGAACACAAAGAACACCAAGGATAAGATTTTTTTTTCCATAAAAGAAAAAATTTTCCTAGAATATTTTAAGAAAATATTTGGGTAGGAAAAACAATTTTTAAATTGAAATATTTTTGGAAAATATTTATTATCTTTTAAAACTTTATATTTTTGAAAAGTATCTTGGGATTTAATTATGGTTAATATTTTTAGAAAATATGGGTAATCATAAATAATTAAAGGATAATAAAATTAAATTTTTAAAATTAAATCAATAATCTTTGGAAGATTTTTTATGGGGTAATTTTAAAGAAATCTTTATCTTGAAGCCATTCAAATATTGAAATATTTTTGGAAAATATTTGGGAAATATTTAAAGGGATTTGTTCTTGTCAAAGTTTCTAAAAGATCAAGAAGTGAAGACAATGATTATTCTTGGAGAATTTCTTATCTTATATCACAATTTAAATTTGCTAGAAATATGTCAAACATCAAATCGGTTATTAACTATTTAAATTATATGTTACTTATTTGCATGTCTTGGTTGTTGCATAAAGTATGTCATATAGATTTAAAATTCCACCATAGGTTAAAAAGATTCATGCATTCTAAATGTGTATTAAATATATTAGATATATTTTAGGAATTAGATTCTATATTTAGGATTGTTCAACATGTAGATTTCAAAAATAAATACTGGTTGTTTATTTATTGACTATGTTGAGTGTATGGATTATATATATTTGAAAATTAGTTTTTCAAAATAGAATCCAAACAATATTCATTTTAAATCTGCTACAAAAATGAATATATTCTTTTTAAACGGTTTTAAAAAGGGTAGAGCCTAATAATCCATAAAAGTTGATAGAATTAATATGATTAATTGTTGTCACTTAAATCTTTAGTTAATGGGATTAATTAAAGAGCAATTTGATTCTGTAAGGATTGGTTGAAAGGGAACTCTGCCTAAGGAAGGTTCAGCCGAAGGATAGAAGTATTTAAGATGTCAGTTTACAGAGCACCTCTAGCTTGGAACATGACCTTGGGGTTGAAACGGCCAAGAATTATAGATCATTTTGTGTAGGCTCAAATAATGTGATTAGTTTTAGAGTAAAAACATGGCAATTCACATTAAAAATCAATCTAACCAAGATAGGTAAAAGATTGGGACTTGGATGAACAAGATTAGCCTAGTTCATCTGAGTGGGAGGGAACCCTATTCAAAAATAGACAGTGGGAAAAGGATCGGTGTCAACTGATCCTACGATCTCCATTAAGAACTTGCATCGCGAGATCCTAGTGGGGCTATGTGTCGGCAGTTTGAGTCGACCCCCTCGGTGTGTGTTCACTAGGGTCAATATTAAGGCGAGTTTCTTGAAAGGGATAGGACTGTGATCTTGATCGATACTTGACTTATCATTCGATGGCACCTACTGAGAGAGATTAACATGTTCGAATTGATGCTACACTATCAAGGGATTGGTTAAGGAGTTAGCCAAGTCCTAGATCAAAAAATGGTAGCTGGAACCATAGGGATAAGAGTTATTCTGGTATTGAGTTTCTGGTTGAGAAAGCTATCACGCTAGGGAGTACTTGACTTATCATTCGACGGCACTATAATGGCTCATGTTTTCATTCCGGTTCCCCAGGTATGTTTCCCAGTTAATTCGGTTGTTTCATTGGGCCGTTGGGGCAGTTTTAGTCTTCAGGGGCATTTTGGTAATTTTACCCTTAGGACCAGTTCGGTAATTTTTTGGACTTCGTTATTTTTGTGGCTTCAGGCTTTCAGGGCTATTGTTGCAGTTTGGGAAGAAGAGCTGTTTTTACATTTTCAGGGTTTTTGGAGTTAATTTTTCAATTTCTAGGTTTTTGCCACGTGTCTAGGATTGGGAGTTCTAATCGATCGATCGATCGATTGGTCCCTCATTTATTCGTCGTTCCTAGAGAAAGAGTTAGAGAGTCAGAGAGAAATCGCCAAACCCCTCTTCTCTTTCTTCTTCATCGAACCCTGCATCCATCTCCCATAGCCGATCACCATTGTAGCCGCCGAGACAAGCCCCACAGTCGAGCCCTTCACCGATCCGCATCGCTGCTCCCCCACAGCTCTGCATTGTAGCCCAGCCCGTCTCCGCACAGCAGCCCACACTGCACGCACGCATCTCTAGCCCCATGCTCACGCCCTCGCCGATCGCTGCTCGCCCACAGCCCCACACCGTAGCCCAGCCCGTCTCCGCTCAGTAGCCCATGCTGCAGCCTGCGAGCCCTCGCCTCGCAGCTGCTCGTCCATGCTGCACGCCCGGGAGCCCTCACCTCGCAGCTGCTCGCTAGTGCCGCACGCCCTTGCCTTTCAACTGCTCACCCGTGTTGTAGCGCAGCCTCACTACAGTCCTGTCTCAGCGCGCAGACAGGCACCAGGCCACCCGCTCGCGCCGTAACTGCCGTACCGTGCTGCTCACGCCTCGCTTGTCTTATTGCCGCACGCACAGCCCGTGCACTTGTCGAGCCTCGAGTCCTCAGTTTTTGGGTAAAGATCTGTTCCTATGGTTTCTTGCTCATTTTTTGATAGCCTAATTATATAGTGAGCTGTTGGTTATTGATTGTTTATTATTTACTGCCGTCTAGGTTGAATATTCGTGGTTGGCTGTCTGCAGCTCGAGGAGCATATATTGTTTGTATTCTGGTTGTTTGTATTTTGGTTGTTTGTTACTGCTTATTGAACATGTAAGTGGATAAGTCCTTGCTTGTTTGTACTGCCTGTTGAGCATGTTAGTGGATAGGTTCTTATTGCTCGTTACGGTTTATGAACTGCTGTTAGTGGATAGGTTCTTGCTGGCAGGTTTACTGTCGTTTGAGCATGTGCTAGTGGATAGGTTCCTGCTTGTTGGCTTTTGTTGTATGAACATGTGCTAGTGGATAGGACTAATGTGACTTATCTGATAGGACTCGGCATGTAGATCGTTGTACGCTGTATTGCATTATTTCTATTTGCAGCGACTGTTATGATTTATGTGACTGTTGGTATTCTAATTGACTTATTGGGCAATGCTGTTTCTAGAACTCTGTTAGCTCTAGGGTGCAATCTTCTTAGCTAGCTCCTGTTAGGTTGTCATCATCTTGAAGCTAAGAGTGGACCAACGTACGTGTCCCCACCGGTCGGGTTTGTGAGAACAGATTCTTCACCTCTGGCAGCTGGGCGTGGAGTAGTTACCACTCCGGCAGAAGCCTAGTCTGTGGCCTGCTAGAGCGGGGTCCTTTCCTTGGTGGAAGCCTACCTTGGGACAACCTTAGCTTCAGGCGTTGGTGTGAACAAGCTGCCATAATAGGGTGTCGAAGGCCTCCCACCTACTGTGAATCAGTGGACACCTTTTAGAGTCTTAGGCATGCGTACCTAGATCGGCATAGTTTGTGTAGGCTTACATTTATCCAGTTTGCAGCAACATGCAGTGTGCGCGTATTCGCATTAGATGCTGGGAGGAGTGCTCCCTAGGGCTAGTGTGTCAGTCACCCTTCCGTTCAGTTTAGAGCCAAACACTTGGGTATTCTCCCAAGTGTCCAAGATCAGTATAGCGAGCTAATCATTTTAGCTGAGAGTTAGAAGCTCTCGAAGTTCTGGAGTTATGTTGATAACCCATTCTGAGATCCTAGCTGGATCTCTTAGCCGAGAGTTAGAGACTCTCGAGGTTTGAGAATAATGTGGTTGGACTTGTTGTGAGATTGCTTGCTTATTTATTTGATTTACTTGTTTACTAGGATGCTAAATGATGTGACTTGCGTACTATACCCCGGTTTGAGATTCTTACTGAGTGCCTTTGTACTCACCCTTATTTATGTGGTTTTCCACCAGGTAACTTGGGACAGCGTTGGGACAGCTAGATGAGGAGCTGATAGATCATGGGAGTCCGTTGCATTATCTTTCTTCATTTATTTATTGATTCAGTATGCTAGCTAGTTTTTTTGAATTTGTTTTAGAACTGTTTTAATAAACTCTAGCCAGAGGTTCGAACTATGTTTTGAGTTATTTTTACTAGATCTTGTTTCCGTTTAAATGAATGAAGTTTTCAGTTTATTAGTTGTTCCTTGTTGTAACTGTATTTAAATGCATGCATGCTAAGTAAAAACCGGATTTAGGACTATTTTAGAGTTAGGTTCTTACAGATACACTTACTCTAAACCTTTGTAGTTGTCCCATGGCATTAATATTAAACAATTGTAAGGTTCCCTGTTGATTTAACATGGAAAGTTTTTAAATCATTTTTATGTCAAAACCTATGAATGACGTTTTTAAATGGCAATCAAACTAGATTTGTTTTTTTTTTTTTTTTTCAGCACTATGTCTAAACCACTTATCTCGATAATGTCAACTGATAAATTAATCGAAAAATATATACTACATGGAAAAATAATACCAACACGATTCTTGTCGTCGATGACAAGAAGTTTGTTCTCACGAAGAAATGTCCTCCGGCACTAGCACCTAATGCGAGACGAAATGTTCGTGAGGTACATGATCGTTGGCAGAATGCTAATAAAAAGGCAAGGGTCTATATCTTGCCAAGTGTCTCGAACATTCTAGCTAAGAAACTGAAGAACATGGTAATTGCTTTAGAGATGATGAAAGCCCTTTATGAGAGGTTTGGGCAACCATGGTCTCAAGTAAAGCATGATGCTCTCCAGGCCATTCATGGTGCTAAAATGAAGTCAGAAACGTTAGTAATGGAGCATGTGCTCCAGATGATGACATACTTCAACACAGATGAAATGAATGAGGCCGTTATTGACGAAGCTAGTGAGCTTTATTTTTTAGAAGCTACCGAGTAGCTTCTTACAATTTAAAAGCAATACTGTTATGAACAAGATTGTCTTTAACCCTACCACTCTTCTTAATGAACTTCAAACCTTTGAGTCCATGATGAAAGTCAAAGGCAAAGAAGGGGAGGGAAATGTTGTCACCAAGAATTAGAGTCTTGCAACCAAGGGTTCAGGGAAAAAGCCTAGAGGTCGAACGTTCAAAGCAAAGTTCTCAAAGAAGAAGAAGACTAGTGGGAGCAAGAATAAGTGCAGTGCTCTAAAGAAAGTCAAGGCCGAAAAGGATTGAAAATGTTTCCATTGTCAAAAGCTTGGTCATTGGAAAATGAATTGTCCTGAGTACATAGGAATGAAGAAAGACAAAGAAGGTAAATCTCATTTACTATTTCTAGAGTCTTATTATGTGGAAGAATCATGTAATGGTTGGATATTATATTCGGGTGCCACTAATCACGTTTGTTCTTCATTTTAGGGAAGTGACTCTTGGAAGCAGTTAGATTCTGGGCAGATAACCTTAAAGGTGGGGACCGCTGAAGCTATTTCGGCAACAGTTCGGCAATAGCGGTTGGAAGTGTCAAGTTATTTTTTAGCAATTCTTTTTTATTGTTAGAGAATGTATTGTTGGTTCCTCGGATTAAGAGGAACCTAGTTTCAGTTTCTTGCCTTGTAGATAATTTCATTCAATAAATTTTAATGGAAAATCAGTTTCTATTTCAAAGAATGGCTTGGAGCTTTGTTCCGCAATTAACGAAAATAACTTGTATATGCTCAAACCTAGGGTTTGTAAGACACTTTTAAATACTGAATTATTTAAAACAGCAAATAGTAGAAGAAACAATCGACAAAGAATTTCTCCTTAATCGAATACATATCTTTGACATCTAAGGTTAGATCACATAAATTTCAATAGGATTGAAAGGTTAGTAAAAAGTGGTTCTGAACTGGGTTAGAGATGGACACTTTACCTGTATGTGAATCTTGCATAGAAAGCAAGATGACCAAAATACCCTTTGCAGCAAAGGGAGCTAGAGCCAACCAACCCTTAGAACTTATACATTCAGACTTATGCGGTCTGATGAATGTTAAAGGTCGGGGAGGGTATGAGTACTTTGTATCCTTTACGGATGACTGCTTTAGATATGGAAATATTTATCTAATGTAGCATAAGTGGAAGACTCTTGAAAAATTTAAAGAGTTTAAGTCTGAGATTGAGAACCTATTAGATAAAAAGATTAAGACACTGCGATCAGATCATGGTGGAGAGTATATGGACCTGAAATTTCAGAACTACTTGGTAGAACATGGAATAATGTCCCAACTCTCGGCACCTAGAACACCTTAGCAGAATGATGTATCCGAAAAGAGAAATAGAACCCTTTTAGAAATGGTTCATCAATGATGAGCTTTGCTGAACTACCGATATCGTTTTGGGGATACGCGTTAGAGACCATATTATATCTTTTGAATATGGTACCCACAAAATGTGTCTTGGAGACACCCTGATAACTCTCAAATAAAGCATATTTTAGGCTACAATAGTTTGCATTATTCTTAGGATTAAGGAAATTAAATTAGCGTTAATAGGAAATTGCCAAGATAAAACATGGAAATCAGCATGCATTCATAAAGTAGCATCATAAGCATAGTTCGCAAATTACATATGAATATTATAAAACTTTGCGCTAAAAAGGTTACTTAATGTAGGGAACGTTGAACACTTATGCTTGAGGGAAAAAGTAATACGAATAGCGCACACACAGAAGACTCACGTATTCACAAGGTGGTCGTATTCAAAGAATTACACCAACAGGGAATTCACAGAGAATCAATCAAGAAATTAAATTAGTGTCAATCAAATAAATTCCAGCGAAAATCAAGATATCCTGCATTAATGAGGATTTTCTAGCTCACCTAGCTTGCTGACCAAGTAAACCAACTCTATAAATTGCAAGAAGGAAGCAGAGGTTAGGTGAGCTGGTCGGATGGCCAAAAGCCAATCTGTGCCAGAAGAACTGGTGGTATTCGTAGGAGCCAATGACAAGGGGACTGAACACTTCACAACGGAGCCAATTCCATTTTTATTGTTTTTCTTAGGAGTAGTTGTAGCTTTGAACATTCGTAGTCGTAATAAAATCATCTGGTTTAAACTTCTTACTTGTGTTTATTGCTATGCTGCATTATAGGAGTCTTGAATGAATAGTCTAGAGTAGAAGCATGTTAGGAGCGTAGGTTAGAGAGTTTTACACTACTGCATTTACTATTTTATATATATGCGTTGGTTAGCTACCCACGTATATAACTTGTGGTGAGTTCGGAAGAAGGAACCGCATGATGACCCAATATGCTACAATAGATTAAAGGCAAGTCTTTACATCATTTAGGGAGTTAGGAATAACCCCACTATTGCTCGCGTTGCCCTGAGTTAAGTATGGAGTTTAGAGCAAAAGCTGATTCTGCCATAAATCATTAAGTGTGGAAGTACTTTTTGGTAGAAGGAAGCGAGGAATTCAATAACTAGTTCCGCGCTCTTAATATTTTCTACAAATCTATTTATTACTACTCATTGCATTCATATTTCTTTTATCACTACTCATTGCATTCATATTTCTTACTATTGGCATCTGCATCATTTTATTATTAACATAAGAATAAAAACAAACAACCATCTTCAACCCATGCATTTACTTTTCTACACAACTCTCGCCTTATCAATATTAATTCTAGGTCTCAATCCCTGTAGGATCGATAAAATTATATACTTATTACTTGTTGCAGTCTGACAGCGTATACTTGCACGTAAGCGATTCCAAGGCATACTTAGCGATAAGTTTAACTCTGAATTAATTACTGTACGAATATATTAGCACCCGGATCACCAGTCAAGTTTTTAACGCCGTTGCCGAGGATTGATTATTTAGAATTTATATTATTAGGTAGAGAGTAGTTTTTATTGCTAAAAAGGTTGAATAATTGTATTTCAGGGTAATCGAGATTCAAAGATGGCATTTAATGACTTTGCGAATCAACAATAGAGTAACACTGTAACCCTGTAACACACACATTTTATTCAGCAACAAGACTATGCAGGAGAGACATACACAACCAACTTCTATTCAACGCATCCTAACTGGGAATAACAGTCGCAGTTTGGGGGAAAGTCATTGCAGTATCTTTCAGCACCAATCCAGTCTACAAGGAGATCACATCAACATGAGCCATACATGGGAAGCTTGGAGTCATGAACCTAGGGGACCACTGTACAATCATGAGTAGTTTCCTTAGGACAGAACAATAGAAGAAGAATAGCAGTTATGATAGAGAAAATGGATGAGGGACAATGGTATAATACCAGAACCTCATCGGCCTAATCATGAGCACAAATAATCTCTAGAAGCAAACACAGGGAAAAGTGAAGCCTATAACACCAACAAAGAAGAGACATATTTGACTGTGGAAAACGGAGTTACCTCATGTGCAATATTCACACACTCACGTAAGTATACGCGGTCTGCGGTAAGTAATAAGTAAATTATCGATCTCCACAGGGACTGTGATTTATCCAAGGAGATGTTTAAAATTGAACAGAAATAAAAGCATAGATGTTGTGATAGTTTAGTTTGAATAGCAGAAAGAAAACTTAAAAATAAAATGGATTGAGAGAAATAAGGCTAAACTAAGATACTTATGGAAAACAATAGCAATGCGCTGCGAAGAAATATGCGGTAAGGAATAACTAACATACTATCCCTTACAAACTTCTGCTTCCGCGTCCATTCGCATCAAGTCCAACTTCCCCGCAACTTGATGTAATGATAATCCGACGCTACGTATGCAATAGTTACGCGTTTATTCCTAAACTCCGATTAAAGAATTAAAGACTTAATTCTAACCTACTGAACATGCAACTAGACTTAGGTTATTTCCTCTTCCGATTTACAACCTATTAGTTAGTGTGGATGGCCAGCCGACACTTACTATTGAGATTAGCTCCTAGTTAACATGCATCAGTTAAACCTTCCTATTTTTTCTTAACACATGCTCCAACTACTCCACTTTTTCCTAGCGTTGCCTTAAGGAAATGAGTTCATTATACAAACAAAGAACAACGAATGTGCAACGAAAAACATACTAAATTGATATTAAAGAAATAAAGGGAAACAATAACTCTCGGTCTCTAATCTCCAGACTCTCCTCTCTTTTCCTATTACAGAGATCACATTTTATAAGCTTCTTTGTCAACTCTCGAAATATTCCAAAATGGCATGAATCAATCAACACGACATCTTTCCTTGTTTAAACTTGCCAATTGTGGTTTCATTTGTCTAAGGTAAGAATCTCTTAATTTCTGCAATCTGTCTCGTAGTGTCTGGTTAATCAACTTCTTACTTCGAATTGATTCTTTCCTTATTTGTGTTTGTAGTGCTTTGGAATTTCTTTCTCCCGAGCATGACTTGCTCACAATCACAAATCTCAAATCTTAACTTTGTACTGCTTCGCAACCGCAATTTCCTGCAAAAAATAGTTAATCAGCATAAGCCTTGCTAAATGTGCGTTAAGTGTGCTAATTCCTTCAATTTAAGCGTTATAATTCATATCTAGCAATTTATTCCCCTAATGCATAAGCATTAGCAAACTACACCTTTTTTCACTTTATTTTTTACCTTCCACGCATTGAATCTTATATAACAATCGCACACAATGATCCAAAATTATCCTGAATTCTGACTCTATTTGAAAGTCATCAAACTCTTAAACTTGAATCATTGCTCGACTCCAACGATGCTAATGTAGGTGTATTAACTGTTAAAAGTAACTGCTAATCACAATGCTAAGTTTTTCCTCTTGTTTACAAAAATATTCTTTGGGTACAATTGCTTTAATATGCCAATGCTTAGTCATCCCAATTCATCCTTCACCAAAGTCCTTTCAATCTCATCTCAGTCCTTCTCCTCATTGCCCTTAGCCCGTTGCACAACTCCTAGCTTGGAAATGTCTACTCTAATGCACTTCAATCAAACCACATTTTGATCATTTAAGTTTGGTCAAAATATTCTGTTCGGGGCTTATTTATTTGGGTCCCCTTTAGGTAAATTTTTTCGCATGGCCGCTATTTTTAAATCCTTAGCATGGTCAGCAGATTACTTGGGATACCCGCGGCTATTCGCTCTTTTTTCCGTTTCATTTTTACCCAGAATGTCTTTATATATATATATATATATATATATAGTCTTTGGCAAAGAAATACGCATTCGCATAACACTCTACTGCTTGCCCTCACTCCCAAACTTAAAGTTTTTACTGTTCCCAATGAAGGTGATGCAAAGTTCTCCCAAACTTAATTGAATCTAAGGTTTCCAAAATCTATGCTGTTTCCTCCCACATAATTATACTATGCTATAAGTTTAAAAAGGATCTGTCCTAAGGTGATTTCGTTAGGAAGCTAGCAATTGATGTCCTAGGGCAGATTAAATTCCAGGGCATTAAAGGCAATGTTTTGAAAGTGCAGAATTAAAAACAAGATTCTAACTCAGCATTGGTCAAAGGAATAAAATTAAGTAGGGAAAAAAAATTGAAAGACTGATTATATTAATTTTATATTGAGATAGACATATAGAAGAGAAAATAAGTGTTGCAGAGACAGAGACTTCTTTTATTCATATTCTTCTAAATCAGAACTGTTAAGGTTGGTGGAAGAAACAATGTCCTAGAACTGCGGGAAGATGGGCTTGTGGATGCACGGGTTTAAGAAGGCCAGTGCATCGAATAACGCACTGTCGCACTCTTTAACATACACCATAAATGCGCCTAAATTATTGGTGAGCAGCCAAAGGCATCACACCAACTTTTCATGCGTGTTTTTCTTCCTTTTCTTAGATTGGCAAGTAGACACTTGGGGGTGTGTGAAAAGACCCGCGTCTGTTGCTAAGTTCACAGGTTTTGCTACAAACTCGGCCATCAAGCATTGGATGATCATTTTCTCTTTATCAGGCTCTCTACTTAAAAGTATTAGCCTCATCCTTTGCTACTTGGCAAAGCCTGCATCTTCTTCGTCTCTGAATTAGCATCGAAACAGGTCCTCCGGTGCTGACATTTCTCCTCTGCATCCACTCGGATGCTCTTCTACCATCGATATTTTTCTTTCCCGATGGGTCATCTCTTCTTCCTCTACATGAACTGTGGTAACCTCAACAGGTCTAGAGGTGCCCACATCCACGTTTCTTCTACGCTTGGCTTTTTGCGCTTGGTGGAATTCTTCCATCTTTCTATCAAACTCCTCTGTATCCATTTCTTCCCTTGAAGGTATTAATCCTTCGATGTACCCTGAAGTTTCAGGGCTATTAGTCCTCACTGCTGGTCGCAGTGCTGAGTTAACAGCCCATTCTTCTCCAGGCACATCTGCAGATTCGTCGGCTTCCTCGTGTTATATCAAATTTACAGGTGAAATGGTCGTTCTCTTATACCGTCGTCTTCTTATTTATGACTATTCGGCTACATTGTGTCGTCGTCGTTTTCTAGTTTGGAGTAGTGTCCACTGGCTCGGGAGCCTGAGCGGGGTCAACTTCTCCTTGACCTTCAATTTGTAAATGCCACCCTCTATGGTAATTTTTTGTGAGTCTTCGCACCATGGTGAAAATTTTTACAGTTTGAAATTAGAGAAGAGGATTAAGGGATAACGGAATGGTAATGAGGTTACGAAGAAGATAGATTTTGGTTTTTTTAACGATGAGATTAAGGGTATGATTATGGTGGCAATCGTCGCAAGGTGTTAACGTGACGATTGGACTTGGGCAGCCATACAACTGCTATACACCGTTGGATTAGTGATCCTGCAATCCAACTATTCGATATCCTGTTATAATTAATGATCAACATGATTGTGCTTAGCCACACATGATTTCGTCCGTCCATCCAATCCACCAATTGTAATTAAGGATTTACAGAGATTAACACATTAAAATTGCCAAATAAAAAAGAAAATAAAAAAGTAACTAGATCAAAGAAATAGGCAGTCAAAATTCAGACAACTTCTCTTGTAAGTAAGTAGGAAGTATTCAAACTAGCATGCGTGGAGCAAAAATTAAAGTTACTGAAATGCTCTGGCTCCACATGCACACTCGCGCACTTATTCATCAGTCAATGCGAATAAAGATATCTTGTGCTGAACATCTTCATTCCAGTAATGCTTCAGTCTTTGTCCATTGACTGCAAATTCATTTGCTTCGTTCTTAATCTAGATTGCTCCTTCTGGTTCTACATGTGTGATGCAAAATGGTCTAGACCACTTAATTTGAGCTTACCTGGGAACAAACGAAGTCTAGAGTTAAATAACAAAACTTGCTGACCTACCTCGAAAACTCGAGGCATCAGCTTACGATCATGCCATTTTTTTGTCTTTTCCTTGTATAATTTTTCATTTTCGTAGGAAAAGTGCCTATGCTATTCTAGATGAAGTAATTGTAACAACCGAACAGAACCTACTTTCTGAAGATCAAGGTTTAGCTTTTTAATTGCCCAGAATGCCTTGTGTTCTAATTCAACTGGAAAATGGCATGTTTTCCCATACACCATCATATAAGGTGACATGTTCAACAATGTCTTGAATGTCGTGCGATAGGCCCAAAGTGAATCGTCCAATCGCAAAGACCAGTCTTTTCATTAGATCCAAGAACCCTCTCTAGAATACTCTTGATCTCGCGGTTAGATATTTTAGCTTGGCCATTAGTCTTCGGATGATAAGGAGTTGCAATGCAGGGCTTGATATTGTACTTTTGTAGCACATGAGACATAGCCTTATTTATGAAATACGTTCCTTCATCACTGATTAGTGCTCACAGGGTACCAAACCTTGTAAAGATATTCTTTTGAAGAAACTTTATAACCATCTTAGCATCGTTAAAAGGTGTGGCAACCCCTTCTACCCATTTTGACACGTAACCAATTGCGACTAGGATATATAAATTTCCACGGGAAGGGTGAATGGACCCATGAAATCAATTCCTCAGACGTCGAATAATTCGACCTCTAAAATCGAAGTCATTGGCATTTCATCCCTTTTTCCTATGTTTCCCTTCCTTTGACATCTATGGCATGTCTTCGCGTAATGATGCACATCTTTAAATATGCTCAGCCAAAAATAGTCGGATTGAAAAAATTTTGCTGCAGTGCGTATTCCTCTAAAATTTCCTCTGTACGGCGACGCATGGCATGATTCAATATTTCATTCATCTTGTTTTCTTCTATGCACCGGTGTATCATTTCATCCGCACATTGTCTATATAAAAATGGTTCATCCCAGAAATAAAAGCGAGATTCATAAAAGAACCGCTTAGTTTATTGCCTATTTAAGTCTGCGGAGATGACGTGGCTTGCCAGATAGTTGGCAATGTCTGTGAACCAAGGGGCATGCCTTTTCTTAATAAGCTTGATCACGAACAGTTGTTCATCTAGAAATTTCTCGGATATATCAAGCATGGTTGTATCCTCTCGTCTATTCTCCAGTCTGGATAGATGATCTGCTACAACGTTCTCGCAGCCCTTTTTGTCCTTAATTTCAATGTCAAATTCTTGCAGCAGCAAGATCCATCTGATCAATCTAGGCTTAGCATTCACTTTACTCATAAGATACTTTATTTCCGCATGGTTAGTAAAAACAATCACTTTCGATTCTACTAAATAAGAATGAAATTTCTCTAACGCATATATTACCGCTAAAAGCTCTTTATCTATAGTTGTGTAGTTAATTTGCACGTCATTCAAAGTTCTACTGGCATAGTAGATGGGATGGATCCATTTTCTTCCTTTGTTCAAGTTTAGCTCCTATCGCATGGTAGCTGGCGTCGTACATGAGCTTGAAAGGCTTCTTCCAATTAAGGGATATCATAATCGGAGTAGTAGTCAGAGCCTTTTTTAGCTGCTCAAATGCATGCAAGCTGCGTTGGTCAACATTGAAGGGTCTTTCAGCTTCGAAAAGCTTGCACATCAATTTCGCAATTTTTAAAAAATCCTTAATGAATTATATGTAGAAATCGGTGTGGCCTAAGCCTATGTTTAGGTGCTCTCAGAAATTCATTGTTTGGCTCGTGGTTTAGCTTGGTGGTTCGATCGAGACCGTCGGAAAGGTAAGGAGTTTGATTATGATCCGGTTTATGTGGCTTAAAAGCATGTGAGTAGTGGCATGATAGGATTTACGAGAAATGAATGTTAGATGACTTGTCACGTGTTTGTGTTGGTGTTGAAACTAATTGATTGAACTGATTATACTCGTGATAGTATTGAAATCATAGGGTAGCTCGTAAACCATAAAGTATCTATTTGTGGTGCTCATGTGATCGTATCATCATTCCCTGAATTGTACCTTTTGCTCGTATATGTGATGAACTGTTTATCTGTTTAACCTTTCGATTGATTGGATTGCCTTGGGTTTATGCATGCTTCGATGTTGTTGGTTTAATCTAATTTTGACTGCATACATGCTGCAATGATCATATGCTCGGTTTCTCTGATTTATCGCCTAAGGGTTTATTCGTAATTATTATGTTTGTCGTTAGAATAATTAGGCCCGGTTATCATGTTGACCACCTAGAAGAGCATCTAGTTCACCCATTTTAGGACTCGAGTTGTGTGATCAGTATCGTGTTATTGATGTGACTCGCTAGTGCCTCTTAGGAATCGAGAGAAGATTTTGATCCTCTTTGCTGCGAGACACGTGGTTGGGCTACACCAACCTACGGGTTGACTCTTACATCCGACCAAGGGGTCAGATCTCATTCACGTGTCACATTGTGTGCGAAACAACAAGTTCCTTGGTGGTTGCACTCGCCTAGGCTAGGCTAGATCTCGTGTGACTCTATTGCTAATTATATCTCTTTGTTATACTCGAGGAATCTCATATGCTCTGTGCTTGGTTTGACTAGTTTACCCGTTGTAGTAGCGTGATAGGGGAGCCAGTCTAGACTCGTTTGACCCCTTCACCTACTGTTTGACCAGTCCATTGTGGTACCCACCCTAGTGAGGGCTGGCTTACCCATAGATGAAAGAGGCCACTAGGACAGATGATGACGGAGGAATGCCTATCGGTGAGCCTGCTTGCATTATGGGATGTTGTCTGCAGGCAGGTCGGTCTCTACATGTTGGGATTAGCAGTTGGCACCCCTAGCCCGAGGTTTAGGGACCCTACAGTTTTCCTCACTCATAGCTTTCCCTGATAGGGTCAAGTGACATTATTGGCATTCGAGTATGTCCTTGCTGACACGACTTGTGTATCATTTTCTTGACCCGAGGTTTAGGGATCCTGTGTGTTTCCCTCACTCATGGTGGGTCCCTGATAGATGGTCAGGCTACTTCGAGACATTTGTGTATCTCTTTGTGGACACGGTATGGGACGTGTCCCAACCCGAGATTTAGGGATCCTGTGCTTTTCCTTCACTCGTGGTGGGTCCCGGACAGATGGTCAGGCTACTCTGAGACATTTGTGTATCTCTCTGTGGACACGGTATGGGACGTGTCCCAACTTGAGATTTAGGGATCCTGTGTGGTTCCCTCACTCGTGGTCCTCCCCGACAGGGTCGGGTGAATTTATTGGCATTTGTGTATGCCTTGTGGATACGATATCAGAGTTGCGCAACAGAATCATGGCGGGTCCCTGACATAGTTTAGGCTACCCTGAGGCATTTGTGTATGTCTCTGTTGCTATTTTATAAGAGTTGCGCAGCGTGGTGAGTTCCTGAAAGATGTTCAAGCTACCCCGAGACATTTGTGTATGTCTCCGCAAGCACAGCGTGGCGGGTCCCTGACATAAGACAGGCTACCCCGTGGCATTCATGTATGTCTCCGCTAATGCAGTTTGGAGGGTCCCTGGCGTAGGTTAGGCTACCTCTAGACATTTGTGTATGTCTCTATGGACACGGTGTGGGACGTGTCTCGACCCGAGGTTTAGGGAACTTGTGTGTTTCCTTTACTCGTGGTTCTCCCTTGACAATGGTAAGATGATTTCTCGACATTTAGCTATTTCTTGTTTATGGCTTGCACGTTGTTGTTTGACATTACTTGTTGGCCGGGCACGCATGGGCGAGGCGCTTAGCTTCAGTTGTCTTATCTTCTAACTTGCTTCTGTTTGCATGCTTAACCATGGTAGGGCTCCTTACTGGGTATATTTCGATATTTCCACCCCTTACATTTTTAGGTACTGATCCATTCCGAGGTGGCTATGCTGAGAGTTGCATCGATCATGGACACGGTGTCGTTATTTCCTATTTCCACATTGTTTTACTTAGTGTCAAATTTATGTTTACAACTCTGCTAAACTATCTTTGTTTTTTAACTATCGGGATCCTAAACCATGTTTTGTATGTTTTCGAACTATGAGTACTGTTTTCATGATTTTACGAGGTTTCGTTGGAAAATGCATGTGGCCGTTAAATTGATTTTGAGGATTTTAATATATCAATCGCCTGTAATACTCCATTAGAGTATTTTAGGGAGTCAGGTCATTACACAATCAATATAATTGTACCCATTGAGGTTGTAACAATAAAAATTATAAACTAATAATCAATACTTTTTTTTTAGTATATCAATAATATTTGAAAGGGAGAGATTCGAACATCTTCCTACTGATGTATATGTGTTAAGAATATCAATATAAACTTCAACATTAATTTGTATATCGATTTGGATTATTTACTTAATTTTATTTAAACTTTTATGTTAATTAAAAATATATCCACCACGAGGATAATAACTCATATAAATGTAGAGATGTCATGAATTAAGTGAGAATTTCCTTCTTGTTTCTCTAATCTCTATCATGTTTATATTTTCTTTTTTAAAATTATTTTTTTAATTAAAAACTAATTTGGAGTGGAAGATTCATCATACAATATACGCGAAAGTTATGCTTTTAAAAAAACAAAAAAATCATTATTTGATATATATATATATATATACATTAAAACACTTACAAAAGTTTCAAAAAAAAAAAAAAAAAGAACACTTACAAATTTAATATTTAAATAGAATTGTTTTTGTTGCAGTATTGTTCTTTAATAATTAATCATACCATTGAAATACTAGAGTTTTTTTTTTCAATTCTATAATAATAGAGGTGAGAGATTCAAATCATGACCACTTGGTCATTAGATATATATTGATGCATTGAACTTTTATTGACAATATATTTTTATATGATAATTTAATTATAAAAAATAAAGATTAGTCAAAAAGTATTAACCGGAGAAAAAATTCGTTAGAGAATCTCATCTCCGAAAAAAAAATGAGAACGAAAATTACATTTGTTGAAACGAGACAAAAAGCCATTTCCTATCCGTTCCATCCTACAAACATTTATACATAAATAGGTCACGAATTTATATATTTATATTACAAATTTATATCTTATCCTAATTATTCACACGAGATTTTGCTGCAACATTTAAGAGCAAGACAGGTGTAAATGAAGTTTTAATTTTATTGATTTCTGCGTGTGTTACAATCTCTTACGTTTATCCTCTGATTCTTTCTCTCAGAATGCGGAATTTGAAGATGTTGATATAACGACTTGTGAGTTTGTTCTCGGACGGGGGATGACTGAATCTTCAACTTGTAAGCGAAGAGACGATCAGTTTGTTGGAGCCTTTTTCATTGAGTGTTCTAAATTCTGAAGCTTGTTTCTGAATTCTTTGACTCGTTGACGGGTCTTAAAGGCTTCTTGATTTGAAATGCAGGATGCTCTGAATTCTCTCTGAATCTCTGAGTCTTAGGGTTGAATGTCTTGCTTTCTGTGTCCCTTGCAAATGAGGGAAAGCTCTCTATTTATAGAGATTTCTTGGCCTCGTGGGCTTGAGCCTCATGAGCTTCTTGGGCCTTTTGAACCAGACCATTGGGCTCTGGTCTCATTGGTCTTTAGGCTTGACTATATTAGGCCTAAATGGCATTTAGGCTTGGTTTAATTTGAACTCGAGTTCTAAATAAATCCACTTTTATTCCAATTACCTTTCGGATATTATGCATTTTTAATTGGCCCAAAAGTTAATTAAATTTTGTCATTTATTTATACATGACGTGACAATTTCTTACTGGCCGAAATTTCTCAGTCAATTGCCTCCTTTTTTAGGTTTATGCACGGATTTGGTGTGAATGAATCTCGAAAAAGATAGTTTAAAGTCGACATACAACTCTTGGATGTCAACTTATTTGTGTTAATTTAATCAAGATATGAATTTGTGTCATAAACTTGACTTGCTTTTTAACACCTTCGTCATGCCAATTAATCAAAATATTAGAATTTTGGTCAATTTTTTTTTTCTTGATTGGCATAAGATTTGATTTGAAATTGAAGTAGGATTTATGGTCGGCTTAATCCAACTTGAATGAAGTTAAAAAGTTACCCAAACTTTCCATTTTGAATATAAATAAAATTTTAATTCACTTGAACTTTGATAGAATATGATTTGATAATACTCTAATTTACTTGATCTTGAACTTAGATCAATGGATATTTTCTTTAAATTTGGTTGAATTTTGAGTTTTGCATCAATTTCAAATGGCGTTTGAAATTACAAATAACTCATGAAAATTTTCCAAGGAATATTGACTTGACAGGGTATCATTTGAGTCCTGGTCAAATTTCATATATTTGAATTTTTGTTCCCCTTTACTTTCTAATTTGTGTAGCCAAAACAAATTGTCAATTTTTTTTAATTCATTCATACTTTGAGTTTTAAATCAAACTTTAATCCCAATTTTTTTTTTATCCATAGAGTAAGACCCAAAAAATCAGATTTCAATTAAAAAATAAAAAAAAAAATCCTTATGCAGCCTCTCTCTTACTTACAACTATGTGATTTTTATTTTAATTTTATTTTTATTATTATTATTTTTTAATTCAAACCACATCCCCTACAATTTAGCTTTTATCCTCCATGATTTATTTGAAAATTTTATTCTTAGAAGGGGAAAGATAATTGATTTGAAAAATTCAAAACCCACCCAACATATAACTGCCATGTATCCACGTACCCACCTTTTTTAAACGTTTTAATTTTCCAACCCACTATTCCTATAATGTAGGACATCATGACCTTTGAGTTTGAATCGCGATGTGAGTTCTCAAAATTTTAAAATCAAATCACCCTTAGAAATATTGGATTTTTATTACAAAACAATAGAATACATTGTCCTTACGATCATTCAAATCATCTTTACAAGAAACAGCAGCGACTTTTTTTTATATCATCCCCCATCGTCCTGAAGGCGGCAATGGCATCTGCTCCCAGACTGTTGAAACTTAAAAGCAGAGAACTCGATTTGGATTTTTTCGGTGAATTTGCTCCGCAAGCTACTTTTCAATGACTGATTCTTCACATTATTTGCCATTACCGACTCTTTAATGAGTACAATACTTTTTTTTACACTGAAAATGAAATAATTTCGTTTTGAAATGGTGAAGTATACATCCAGTAGACTAGTGGCCCTCTTTTTTTTTTTTTTTTATGTATATATATATACATATATATATACAGACATCAACCTTCAAAGTGAACACTTTTGAGGATCTTCTTACTTAACGATTCCACAAAAAATTTCTTTTTGAAGAGCAACCTCATCGTTGTGACAAAACGGTAAGTCACACCTTCGTAATATAATTTCTGTGTGTCGTGCTGTATTTGCCTTGCTTTTTTTATTGCAAGTTTTCTTTTTTGTGTAAACAGTAAAATGTTGTTCTTTCTATAATAACATGGACGAATTTCACTCAAGATATGCTATAACAATCATTCAATCTAATACGTAAAATTTCTTGAGTAAACATGTGCAAGTGTACACGGTCACTCTTGTAGCAAGTTTTACTTTCTTAAAGGTCATTTCCTCGGGGATTTGGTGTTAATTTTCATTCACTTCTCAGTTCAAGAATATATGAAGATGAATTGGTGTGGTGAAGTGATTAACTAATGAAATGCTAAAGCAACCGATGAGATCAATTACTCAAGCAATACGAATAATAAAATTAAAGCAAATGTTATCGCAACAATTATCACACGAAGTAATAAAACGGAATGAGCAATCAATTACAAATATCAGTATGAATTAGGCATTTTCAGAGCAAATTGCTTAAACATTAAGATTAACTGGTAAGAAGTGAATTCCTGATTTACTCTCACTCTGCCTCTCCCGAGTTACATGATACAATTACAATCAGTGTCAACAGCATTAATGAAATCGTTATCTCAAACAGATCTTCAAATTGCAAGAAATCTTAAACAAACCTAATGAGATCCTATGCAAGTTCACTCTATCCCGTTCCTTTAGGAATCAAAATAAGGTAAGTACAAATGGTTGATCCGACGAAACACACTTAGAATTAACACAGCATGGATACATAATTCAACATCTTCCTACTTAACACTACTGCAATTTTACTCCTACTTACCTAATTTTTCCGATCAAGAATTTAGCTACTCATATTAATACTTGAAACAACAGCAAATACGAAAACAGAGTAATCACTCTTCAAATAAACTTGCAGAATTGTGGAATCAAATTAACAACGGTTCAACTGATTGCAGAATTCAAATAAACAAATTTCAGAAAGCATAGAGAAGAAAAAGTCTGTTGTAATCCACGAAATGAAGATTGCTTTAGATCCAAATCTACTCCTCTGCTTCAAAATGCTACTCAAATCGAAAATACTCTAAATCTGTATTGAATTCACTATGATCTATAATGTAGCTTGAACGGAATTGATCGCACCCAAGAAAAACTCAAGAACAATTACTCTCTAATTGAAAATACTGAAAGGTAAAAAATGCTCTAAAAAAGAAAATCTAGAATTCGAAAAAATGGAAAAAGCTCTCTCAATTCAAATACGCTTCAGCTTAAATACTCCTCCCAATTGCTCCTACCTAAACAATCAACGGCCCAGATTAGATGCTCCAACATAGTAATTAACGCCCTTCATTGATGCTCGACACGTGTCCTTTTCAGAATAGTCACGCCATTTTCGATGTCTTTCAACTCAGCTCCAGATTTTGCTTCAGCTAATTAGCACTTTGCATATGCTGCAAGATGTAGCAATTAACGATAATCAGGCTTTTTGAACTTTATCACCCTAATTAATCACAGATTCATACAGAAATGCTACCAAATCACTTAAAAACCTATTCTACTCAGAAAACTATAGAACTTTACAAATTGCTAGAATAGTCCTATCGCTAACCATATTTTCTCTCAAATCAGATTAATAATTCAGGAAATTTACTCAAAATGTTCTCATTAAAGCAGCAAATACTCTCAATACTTGAGAGTTATCAAATGCCATGATTTTTTTTATATGAAAACAGTAAAATGTCATGATTTTTTTTTAATTATTTTTTTGTATCTGTAAACAATAGTAAAAATGCCATGCTTTTATTATATGAAAACTGTAAAATGCAATGATTTTTTTTTTGTATTTGTAAACAGTAGCAAAAAATATTTTTTTCTTTCTTTTTTTTTTTTGTATTTGTAAATAGTGGCGAAAATGCCATGATTTTTTTATATATGAAAACAGTAGCGAAAATGCCATGATTTTTTTTTTTGCATGTGAAAACAGTTGTCATGATTTTTTTTTGTATGTGTAAGCATTAGCAAAAATACCATGATTTTTTTATATGAAAACTATAAAATGCCATGATTTTTTTTTTGTATGTGTAAACAGTAGCAAAAAGTTTTTTTTTTTTCTTTCTTTTTTGTATGTGTAAACAGTAGCGAAAATGCCATGATTTTTTTAATGTAAAAATAGTAAAATGCCATGATTTTTTTTGTATGTGAAAACAGTAAAATGCCTTGAATTTTTTTTTTTGTATGTAGAAACAGTAAAATGTCATGATTTTTTTAAATTATTTTCTTTTGTTTATGTGTAAACAGTAGCAAAAATGCCATGATTTTTTATATGAAAATTGTAAAATGCCACGATTTTTTTTTGTATGTGTAAATAGTAGCAAAAAATGTTTTTTTTTCCTTTCTTTTTTTGTTTGTGTAAACAGTAGCAAAAATGCCATGATTTTTTTTATGTGAAAACATTAAAAGGCCATGATTTTTTTTGTATGTGAAAACAGTAAAATGTCATGATTTTTTTTGTATGTGTAAACAGTAGCAAAAATGCCATGATTTTTTTAATATGAAAACTGTAAAATGCCATGATTTTTTTTGTATGTGAAAACAGTAAAATGGCATTTTTTTTCCCTTTTTGAATGTGTAAATAGAAAAATGTCATTTTTTTGTATGTGTAAACGTAAAATGCCATGATTTTTTTTTGTATGTGTAAACAGTATCGAAAATGCCATTTTTTGTGAAAACAGTAAAATGCCATGATTTTTTTCACAAAATTATCTTCTTTTTGTTAACTTCTAAAACTCTTAATTTCAGCAAAATTTTTGTTGGATTATCATTACTCCAAACATGCAATTATTTTATTCGAATGGTATACTATGGAGTAATTCCCTTTGTTAGCCACTTTTTATTGACTTTTTTTTTATATGATTTCAGGAAATCAAGTAATTTTCTGCCTAAGGTACTTATAATTTACAGATGCACCTGATATGTATTTCTGTTTATTTATAGTACCTTTATTCAATGTGCATGTATTTGATGTCCCATTTTTTATAATTTTTTTTTATAATTATATATATATATATATATATTACCTTGCAACTTGTATCAATGATGTTAAACATACTTACCAGCATACAACGGTAATGATTTTTCCTTGCAATAACGATAATCTTGCTAGATCAAGTCCTTCACCGCGGGTGAAGGGTAGCTTGTGAACATGCAACAATAGTTACAAATTCTTACAACAATGCCACTTCTACTTGCATAGCTTCAATGTTGATCGCCTTTGTAACAGCCCAGGTTTTCATCCCGGTTTCCCAGGTACATTTCTTAGTTGATTCGGTTGTTTCGTTGGGCCGTTAGGGCAGTTTTAGCCTTTAGGAGAATTTTGGTCATTTTACCCCTAAGGTTAGTATGGTAATTCATGGAGCTTCAGGGTCGTTTCTGCATTTGTTACTCAGTTGGGCTGTTTATGTGTTTTGCAGGACATCAGGGTTAGTTTTGCAATTTTGAGGTTTGGGGTTGTTTTGGTTAAAAAAGGGATTTTGTTTTAATGAAAAGAATTTAGTGTTGAGAGTTTGATAGATCAAAACATCCAGGGATAAGAACCAGATCCTCTTCTCCATCGCTCTCATCTCTTCTCCTCCTTCCCCATCGCCCATCAGCCCTTGCCTCCGAGATCCATCACCACCGAGGCTGAGCCACCCCTCCAATCATAGCCGCACGCACATCTAGCACCTCGTCGTTCACCCATCGCTGCCGCGTACATGCCCAGCCGCTCGCATCACCTCACCCACGCCCTTCTCACCTTGTCGATCGCCCACACACAGCCGTACCAGCTGCTGATACGCTCACACCACGTCTCAAGCTTCTCGCCCATCGCCTTTATCGTAGCCATCTTGAGCATCGCAGCCACACGGTTCCACGAGCATAAGCAGCCCGCTCGCCCCCGCCTTTGTCGAGGCCTTGCGCACGCTCCAGCCGTGCCACTCGCGTCTACGGTCACGCAAGCCAGCCCGCCAATCCGCGTCGCTGCCTAGCACACACGCCATGCCTTTTTGCGCAGTAGCCTTGCGCAGCTCGTCTCCGTGCGCAGACATGCCCGCGAGCCTCACCAACCTGCTCGCCTTTGCAGCTCGCTCGTGCCTGTCGAAACCCTTGCCTGTTGAGGCCCTACTCTTCTCAGTTTGGGGTAACTCCTATTTCTCGAGCCTTGACCGTTTAGATACCTAGATTTGTTTAGCTGTTTAGTTATTAATTGTGATTGTTATTACTATGTCTAGGTTGAATATTCGTGTTGGTTCTGCAGCTCAAGGA
>JBBMKA010030938.1:0-24485 GCA_037833695.1 Sechiopsis laciniata
TGGAAAATTTAAAAGTTATGAGTTCAATCTATGATAGTCATTGGGAGTGAGAATTAATTTTCTACGGGTTTTATTAACAATAAAAAAAATTATAGAAATAAGTTGTTTGTCTCGTGATAATAGTCGAGTTGCATGTAAGCCGACCTAGACACTTACCATATCAAAGACAAAAAAAAGAAACAAATAGCAATTAGTCCATAATAGCTACATCCTTAGTTCTCTGCTCTTAAATAGAATTTCAAGGAGCTCTGCAACCATCATATCTTTGAAGTTTCTACCGCTTGTTTTTCTTTCTATTTATTTCAAATGCAAATATAAGTTTCCAACTTGGCAAATCTAGACTAACTAAGACTGAGTCTAACATTCTCTTTGAAAAATTTACTCGTTTAGCCCATTTGAAACAACCAACAAACAAATCAAACATTTTGAGTTTGTGGTGTCTAAAACAACAACAACAAAAAAGTGAGGTCGTCTTTCAGGCATTTGATCGAACATGTTGTGGGCATTCCAAGAAAAGTCAAGTGGTGGAAGGGAAGGCAAGGATTGAGTATTCAAATCAATGGTTAAAGCCAAGGAAATTCCAAGAAAACAAACAATTCACCAAACCAAGGTCGAAATGAAGCTCTATTGAGCCATTACCAGTTTCAGAGTCGCCTAACTTTCCCTAAAATTAAAACAAAACCCAAAAAAAAAAAAGGAAGGAAAAGAAGATTACATGTCGAAATGGCATCAAATTTGTGTTTCTAGTGAGAACCTTTGTGTGTTGTAAACGTTGACCCACAACTTGGACAAGCCAAATTTGGTGTAGGATTGAGCATCCATAAACTGTAAAAGGTCGAGTTTGCACGGACAAGCCTCGCTTTTCTTAATCTCGACTTTTTTAAAAAAAAAAAATACATAGATAAAAGAGCTTCATTCACAAATCGAACTCAATACACTATTAAATGTGAGTTTTCATGACTAAATGTTATAATCATAAATCGTTGAAAATGGATCACTTCCACCTTTTTCACTCAAAAATACTAATTTCCATCTATTATGACACTTATTATTTCTTCTCCTTGCATTTTGCAATATAGAGAGTGTCATGGTAGGTAATTTTTGTAGTAGTAATATGAATCTTAAAAATAAGGAATATAAAATCTAATGTGAGATTTTAATGTGAAATTGCCAACACCTCCTCAAGCTGGCATGAAGGTATCTTCCATTGTCAGCTTGCCTATCATTTTGCTAATCTCGAGCCTTGGAAGACCTTTTGTAAATATATCAATCGCTTGTTATGAAGTTGGGAGATAAGGAATGCATATGGTCCCCATTTCAACATTTTCCTTAATGAAATGTTTATCCACCTTGATATTTTTCATTCTTTCACGAAGAATTGGATTATAACACAACTTTGGTATCACAGTAAACTCGTATGGGAGTTATCTGATGAAATTTCAACTTATCCAATATTCTCTTTATTCATATACCCTTGCAAATACCATGAACTAATGCTCTAAACTCTGCTTCGACACTGCTTCTAGTCACCACACTCTATTTTTGCTTTGCCATGTAACTAAGCTTCCTCCAACAAAAATAGAATAACTAGAAGTGGATCTTCTATCCGTAACACTACCTGCCCAATCTTTCATTAGTATGAACTTTAATATTCAAATGTTCCTGCCTTTTAGATAGTATGCCTTTCCCTAGAGTACCTTTTAATAGAGATTTACATGGTCTGGGTTGTGGATCTTCTATTCATAACATTACCTGCCCAATCTTCATCAGTATAAACTTCAATATTCAAATGTTCCTGCTTTTTAAATAGTATGCCCTTCCCTAAAATACCTTTTAATAGGGATGTACATGGTCCGAGTTGAGTTGAGTTCAAAAAAATTTTTGGACCAACCCAAATGTTTGGGTTGGTCAATTCGCTAACATGTCCAACCCTATGTATTAGAGCAACTCAATCCAACCCTATATTTTTCGTGTTGGGTTGGGTTGGGTTCTTAGGTTGTATTAATCTTCTATCTCTTCTAAAAAAAACTCAACTTTCATGCCCTGTAAGTATGTAAACAAATAATTAAAAAAAATGCATGATACTATATTTAGACCATTTTTTAGATAAACTATACTTGAACCTAGGTTGTCTATTTTATTATTGTATGCTCTTTATCAATATGTTAGAAACCTATTTTATTAATTAATTTTACATACATATATAATATTGTTCTTAGTTCAATTGGATTGGGTTGAACGAGCCAAGAATCGACCAACCCTAGAACCAACCAAACCCAACAAAAATTATAAAATCCTAACTTAACCCAAAAAAAGCTATAACCCAACCCAACCTTTACAGTTTGGTTGGGTAGTCCGGGTTGCTCGGGTTATCGTTTTTTTTTGTACATCCTTACCTTTTAAATACCTTAAAATTCTATAGACAACATAAGAATGAGTGGGACTGGGTGAATGCATGAATTGACTCACCAAATTGACTATGAATGTTCTATATCAGAACATGTGTGAGATAAATAGATTAGTCTACCCAAATTTTTTTGATATTTATCTCTATCTTTTACTTTTTCATTCTTTGCAGCTTATAACTTCACATTTGGCTCGATAGAAGTTTTTGTTGTTCGACAACCAAGTATACCTGTCTCACGAAGCAAGCATTACATATTTTCTTTGGTTAACAAGGATACCTTTCTTTGATCTTGCAAACACTATTCCTAGAAAATACTTTAAAGATCTCAAGTCTTTGATTTGAAGCTCACTCGCAAGTTTGGGTTTAAGATTCATCAAATTTCTACATCATTACTAATGAGAATAATGTCATCGACATAAATAATTAGAATAACAACTTTACTGTCTTCAAAGTGTTTATAAAAGATTGTATACTCATAGTTAGTGTTTGCCTTTCCAAAACATTCAAACTAAGCTCTTGGAGACTGCTTCAGACCATATAAAGATTTCTTTAATCAGCAAACTTTTTGATTTTCAAGTACACTTTCAAAACTTGGTAGTGAATTTATAAACACGTCTTCTTCTAAATCACTATTGAGAAAAACATTCTTAATATCCAATTGATTGAGCGGCCAATTAAAATTAGTTGGTAGGGATAAATGTATTCTAATATAATTGATTTTTGCAACTAGGGCAAATATCTCTTGATAATCAACTCCATAAGTTTGAGTGAAACCTTTTGTTACTAATCTTGCCTTTCAAATTATAAATATCCATTTGCAACCCACTGTCTTTTTATCTTTTGGTATGTATGTTATTTCCCATGTGTCACTTTGTTTTAGAACATTCATCTCTTTCATGACTACTACTCTCCAATTTGGATCTTCTAAGACTTCTTATATATTCCTTGGAACAAATAGATTATCTATCTCAGAGGTAAAGACTTTGTGACTACGGGAGAGTTTTTCATGTGAGATATAATTTGCGATAAGATATTTAGTACAAACTCGAGTACCTTTCCTAATACCAATAGAGAGATCAAAATTAGAAATATGAGGTAGTGTACTTTGAACATTTGAAAGGCTTGGATTAGAAGTATTTTCATCATCATTCAGTTTCAAATTGAGTTTGTGTAGAATGAAATCTTTATTTCTGATTCTTTGATCAACGGTTCTTCTAGTATAAACTTATAACTCAAGAATTTGACATGCACTTCTTAAATGAAATATTTCTAAATTTCGAAATAAGAAGTACAAAGAGAGATGAGAGGGGGAAATGTTGTTTAGAGGGCTGCCGCTGGCTCTAGTGGACGACCCTAAAGGGAAGGGGTACTAATTTGATAGGCTTTTCCTCGAGAGGGTTTGGAGAGGAAGGAGAGACATGATACAATTAAATTTCAAATTAAAATATGAATCAAAATAAAAATAAAATTGAAGGATATTATAAGACAAATATACTAAGATTACTTGTATGATTATTATATTCGCAACATTGGAATGAAACTAAAGATTTGGAAATAATACAAAGAATGAAGGAATAAATGCATAAAAAATTTTAAAATGCTACAAATAGTATTAATTAAAAGTGGGACAACTTAGAGAGTACGGTAGTTTTAGAAAACTATGGTGAAAATGAGGTAATTTTAAAAGTATTTTAAAGAATTGAGTGATTTATTTTCCCTTTAATGCAAAACCAGGATCCACTTTATCATTTATATAACAGTTTTCAATTTTCCTTTTTTTTCTTCATTAAAAAAACAAATCAGACTTATTTCGCCCCGATTCTCTCTCTCATTCATAGGTTTAAAAACAGAAGATGAAGATTTTTAATTAGAAAGAAGTTTATTGATGAAAAACTGGGAAATAAAATCAAAATTAGAAAATGAGAATTCGAAATGTGAATTTTGATTGATAAGAGTAAAAATTAAAAGTTCCATGTTTTCACTCACAAACTTCATTAATGCCTTTCGACTTCCATGAATCACACTTCTCCCTTTCCTTTCCCCCTCAACTTTGCCGCCACACTCTCTTTTGAGTATTTTTAACCTTTTTCCTTTGACTACTCTCTAGTCATCCACCCTTTCAAAATGCCCTTTTCCTCTGATGTGGATTTCGTTGGCAACTCTTCAAACAAGGTCGCGAAACCAACGCAAATGGTCAATGACGATGATGTGGACTCGACACGATCAGTGTTTTAAAAAGCTCAAGGCGCACTAAAGGCGTAATGATCCTCTGGAGCTTGAGGTGCAAGACGCACCAAAAGGCGCAAATTTTTTTTTACTTAAGGCGAAACATGCATAGAAAAAAAAAATTGTATACATGTTAGGCAAAGACAAAACATGTATTAATCTCTTTGAATATCTATTACTTTCTTATCATTACACTCAACCTCTTAGGATTGTTTCTTGGCAGTTTTATGGTGTTCAACTTTATCTAGTGAACAACTTAAATTTATTAGTATGACTTTGTTTGTAGTTAAGGTGCATCATGGTGGGTTATTTATTGACGAGTTGATTATCAAATATATATCAAGCAAAGTGGACCACTTTTTTGAAAGCACAATTTGGAATCGTGGACATTATCTAAATGCATCGGTCTGACTGAGAATCTAGGTTATGTTACCAATTATTTTAAACTATCAGGTAGAGATCCTAGCGTGGATGTGTTGATGGTTATAATATTTTGGAAAGCAACAATGATGTAGATGCATTATCGTGTCTATTAAGTGATGAAATGTCTTTTGAAGTATTTGTAGAGTACAAATAGATAATGGTTTAGCGGATGACAAAAGTTTTAATTTAGATATTGTTTTTTGAGTTTGAGAGTGATGATATGAATGATTTTGAATTACAAGGATGCGAATCCATAAATTTAAGTGATATGAATTAAATAGATGTAAGAACAAGTGGAAACTATAGGGAGAAGACAAGATATTGAAAGTGACTTGGACATAAATTCTGAAGAATTGCACTCATTATGTGACCCATTTGATTCAGACCAAAAATGTAAGAGTAAGATGAAATTTATATCTTTCAAACAAAAACATGGAGGAAAATAACATGACCAACTTTGAAATTGGTATTTTATTTAATTCTTCAAGTGAATTTAAGAATTTTGTGAATACTTATGGCGTCGAAGAATGATGAAGGATTCGTTTTGTAAAAAAATGATAAGATTCAAGTTCGAGCTAAATATGTTAAAAGGTTGTAAATGGTTATTATATGCATCTAATGTTCAAAGGCAAGAGACGAATTGAAAACTTATGTGACTGAACATATGTGTAGTGGATTCTTTAGAAATCCTTGATTGACATTTTTTTGGTTAAGCAAGTGATTAGAAAATGCAGTTAAGGATCATCCCGAAATGAAGCTAATTACAACCCAGTCCAATCCATAGAGCGGTGGGCCCTAAAAATGCACAACGTTTTTATATTTCACAAATCTCCAAAGGGTAGGGCTTATAGAACCAAACGTTTTGCATTATATAAGGTTTGTGGCTCTTACACTGAACAATACAGTCAATTTGGAAGTATTGCGAGGAATTACGTACTTCGAACCCCAATAACACTGCAATTGTAAAATTGAAAGTATTTGAGAAAGGGAAGGTTGGTGGACAACATATTGAAAAGATTAGGTTGGTTCGTAACCAACGTTTCTACCTATCTTGAGACATGTAAGAAAGGATTTGTTGGTAGGGTGTAGACTTTTTATATGTTTAGATGCTTGTCACTTGAAACGTATTTATGGAGGTCAATTGATTATAGCTATAGGAAAGGATCCTAATGATCAATTTTACCCATTGACTTCAGCAGTCATTGAGGTAGAGACAATGTATTCATGGACATGGTTTCTATCTTTACTAATTGAAGACCTCGACTTTGGAGATCTTGGATATTAGTAAAATAGATTTCATGTCGTTACCTCATTTTTCTAATCGTTTGCTAGAAGATGTCAATCGAGGATTTCTACAACATCTACTACATGCATGTTCACTCACATAAGTTTTCGATTGAAATGTCTCTTACTTTGAAATTTAGATGCATATGCTAACCATTTACAACTTTCAACACATTTTGCTCGAACTCTAATCTTATCGTTTTTTTACAAAACGAATCCTCCATACTTCTTTGGCGACACAAGTATTAACAACATTCTTAAATTCACTTGAAGAATCAAATACATATAAATTTTGAAGTTGGTCATGCTATTTTGCTCCATGTTTTGCTTGAAAGATGGAAAGTTTATCTTACTCTTAAATTTTTTGTCTAAATAAGATGAATCATCTAATGAGTGCAATTCTTTAGAGTTTATATCTAATCACTTTCAATATCTGCCTCCTCTCTATAATTTTCACTTGTTCCTGCATCTATTTGATTCCTATCACTCAAATTTACGAGTCTGCATCCTTCTAATTCAAAATCATTCACATCATCACTTTCAAACTCACAAAAATTATTTAAACTAAAACTTTGGTTTTTCGACAAACCATTATCTACTTCGTGCTCTACAAATACTTCCGAAGGTATGCCACCACTTAATAGACTCGTTAATGTTTCTACATCATCGTTACTTTCCGTTATAACTAGCAACATCCACGGTAGGATCTGTACCTCATAGTATAATAATTGTTAGCATAACCTAGATTCTCAAATAGATTGATGCATATGGACAATGACCACGATTTTGAATTATAATAAAAAAAGTGTTATCCACTTTGTTTAATACATATTCAATATTTGGCTCGTCAATAAATAAACTATCATGATGCACCTTAACTACAAACTACGTGATACTTATAAATTTAAGTTGTTCACCGGATGAAGTTGAACACTATCAAACCTGCAACCAACAATGTAAAAATGTAAGGAAGTTCAATCATGTAATGATAAAAAACAATGGGAAAAATCCAAGCAAAGGCTCCCTGATAAAAACGGCTTACAAAATCATTAAGCTAAACTAAGATTTGGCTTTGCAAAGTATAAAGACATTTGACTAACAAAAGTTTTATGTATAAGTTTATCAACCCATAAAAGAGCATACGGAACAAAAATGCCACATTCACAATATAATACCAAAACCCAATTTCCCCCACTCTTTGCACTTCTAATTACTATTGCTTGCAACCTTTTTGAAATTCTACTGTAATTGTGCATTCTTTCTCTCTGTATTATTTCCAAATCTTTTGTTTCATTTCAATGTGGCCAAATATAAAATAATCATACAAATAAAATTAGTACATCTGTCTTTGAATATCCTCTCATCTTTTGCTTTTGTATCGTTTTCTTCATTCTTCCTCATTTAATATAATTAACATTTCATGGTGTTATTTCTAAAAAAAATTAACAACGATTATGATTGATACTCGAGAAGAACAAAAAACAACAATCAACCTCCATAAACAAAAATGACATAAACAAATAAAAATGTCAAAAAGTACCTAAAAGAAGATAACTCAACAATGGCAAGAAATGAGAAGAAAAGTGATAGAGTCTTGCGGAAATCGAAGAATCTTCAAGGGTTCTCCCATGGTGGGAGGTCGAGAAAGGATGAATTGAATCACTTTCTCTGTTTTTCATCAGTCGATTCCGCAAAAATAGGGTGGGTAGATTTTGAACCATAAACCCATTTTAGAATAACCCGACTCATTCAATAAAAATCCATTGAATTTTTAACCCATCCCATATGTCATATTTCTATTGTTTCTTTTTTGTCGAATCGTCAACTCATTAACGGAAGTTCCGAGAGTTTAACCTCAAGGACCACTTTTAAGCTTCATGCAAAGTTAATAGATTAAAATTAAAGTTTTGAAAGTACAGAGATAAAAAATGGAACAAAGATAATAGTCTAGAAACCAAAATGATATTTTAACGTTTTTTTATTTACTAAATGGTAATAGTCTCGTGATTTAGTTAAATCACTAAATGTTTAACAATTTTCTTATATGTGATTCATTTTCTTTTCTAAAAATGTGTCACGTATAAAACAATGGTTAAAATTTGGTAATGACTATAGAAACTAAATTGACAACATAAAGTACAAAATATAAGTATCAACTCGACAATTTGGAGGTATTGATCGATCATAGTTGCAGGGGCGGACCTATGAAGGGTGCCCCCAAAATTTTGGAATTTAGCACTGGAATATATTTTGAATCTTTTTTATTTATAGAAAATATTTATAAATATTATACATTACAGTGAATTAGTGACAATTGCTAATGGGAGCGGAATTTGGCCTCAATAGAAAGGGCATTGGTTCGAATCTATCCGTAAACGAATCTTGATATTTATTTTTTATTTTATTTCGGTTATTTCTTTCCTTTCCCTTTTCAAACGTACACTTCCCTTCTTCTTCATTTTTTTTTCTTTTCCATTTTTCTTAATTTGGTTCTTCCATTTTATATTTTCTTTCATTTCTTTATTCTTTGCTTCTTACTTCTTTTCTCTTTTATTTGTACTTTTTTGCTTCATTTTTGTAATATATTTTCATTCGTTTGTTTGTTTTTCCTTTATATTAACCACTGTTACTTTTAATTTTTTTTTCCTTCATCTTTTATATCTTGCATTTTCAAAAATTATTAAAAATGTATAATTTTTTTTTAAATAGTTTACACTTATATTTTTTTTTGTATAAATATTTTTACAAATAGTTATTATTATTATTTTTAATATATCTTCTACATCTTTACATTATTATAATAATAACCCATATTTTATTTACAAAATTATATCTATAAAATATTTAAAATTAAACATATTTTAAAGAAAATTATTGTAGGTAGCAAATTCTCCTATCTTTATCAACTTTTAAAAAATATTTCATACTTAATAAAATATTTTATCTTTCATTATTTTCAATCAATTGATTGTTTCAAATAATTGGTTTCAATTAGTTTTACTTGATTGAAGTCCATGGATGGAATGTCATTCCTAGTTTTTGTTATATTTAAATTTTTTTAAAAATTTTGATATCCAAAAAAAAAAAAATTCCTTTTATTATTCGTGAAAAATCTTATATTTTGAATGTTAAAAAAAATATTATTATAGCTATTAAATAAAAAGATATTGTAGATGGGAAGGTTTGTCTCATAAAATTAGTGAAAGGTATACGAACCAGTATATAATAAAGAAAATTGGTCCTCCCAAACTTTGAACTATGGATCCGCCCCTGTAGATGACTGAAAAGATGTTAAAATTTAAAACTGAGTTATAAAATACACCTTCTTCCAAGAACTCTTACTCCCTTAAAACAAAATTGTTTCTCTCTTTCTATATAATAATTGTTACACACTTATATCTCATCATGCATTTTCTTTTTGGTGTTATTCTTTTGTTTTTTACACTCGAACCACGTGGTACAATGTCATTGATATGTTACCGTTCAATAACTAATAATCATTAGTGATCAAGAAGATCTTGAGGAACCAATACGTTATGATTTTAATCTATAGTGGTTTGTTTATTTAGAAATAAATTTCTTATGAGTTTTTTTTTTTAATAGAAAAATATTTTAGGGTTAAATTTTATGTCTCGTGAAAATAATCGAAGTGTGCATAAGCTAATTCGAGAAACAATTAACTCTGTGCCACGTAGTGCAAGTGCAAGTATTGTAAATTGTGGTATCTATAAAATGGAAAGAAAATGGAAACTTGTGATAATGCCACTTGTCATGAACAGCTTGGGTTTTCTTATGACATCTAAATCCCATTTGACTGACCTACCCTGTCAAATTTGTCTTCAAACTCAAGCTTGGTGTACTTTCAGTTCCTCCCTGGTGACCTTCAAGGCTAGGTTAACTTACTTGCATGCTCTCTGCCTTTAATCATAGCTAGTGGCATTCATTATTCTTACTTGCCATGCCCACTCACTTTCTTATTTTTTTGACTTTTCTGGTGTGAAAATTCTTATATAGTCATTTTTAAGTTTACACTTAGATTGATTTGTTGATTAAAAATGATGTTGGTCATGCCATCAGGCGTATCAACAAGGATAGATTGTGGTTTGGTGGGTTTCTCATGATTATGTTTTTTTTTTTTTTTTAATGATTCCAAGTTGGAGCTTCGTTCTCCTAATATTTGGGACACTAGCCTGTCTTTAAAATGCAATATTAGAATACATTGGGAATGGAGAACTAATTAAGACGAGTTTACAAATTAATATAACAGGTGATTCTCAAACCTAAGACCTCGAGAGGAATATATCTTTCAAAGTTCAAGTTTTCCACCAACTATGTCCTTCCTCCTCGAAGACCCATTTTGATTGTATTTTCTGTTGGAGGGCAGATAAAGATTTAGATAACTTATTTTGAAATTTTACATATATGTGATTGGTTTCGAAAGAGTTCCTCCTGATCCATTCATTGTTTTTTGAGTGATAGGGAGTTTGTTTGTTTGTTTGTTTTGTTTTTTTAATGGGCAAAACTTAGATGCAGGACGACTTTCCACGTGGCACATTACATCCGCAATTCAACTTTCATTGTTTATTTTTTTTTTTTAAATGACTAACGCTAACAGATTATCACGTTATGTCAATTGTTTTTCCTTCTGCCTTTCTCTCTCTCCTCTGCATTTTATTTTTCTTCTCTCTCTTATTTTTATATATTTCATTCAATTTCTATTTTATTTATTTAAACTCTTTTCTATTGGTTTTTTTTCGTTCATGTGTTTTATTTATAATAATTCTTTTATAACGTTTTGTTTATTTATTTATTTTTTTTTTGAAATCATAAAGTTTTGTTTATTTATACAGAAAAAATGTGTACTTTTCTTTTATACATGTAAGCTAGGCGAGAGAATTCGAACCTAAAATCTCTTGGTCAATAAGTAATGTTACTAAATTACATTTGAAATATTGATTTACATATTTTAAAATCAAACATTTTCACCATTTAAATTTCACTAATATTTAATTTTAGACTATGATGTTTAATAATGTTTAATTTTAGTCCATAAAATTTTTTTAAAAAAATGTTAGTTATATGGAATAGTATTGACCACAATGATAACTATCATAATTTTAATAAAAGCAAAAATATTTTTAGTAATATAGAGTAATGTTGACCAATAACTATCATAATTTTTTCGTTATATTGATAAAATGAATATTTTGATATTAATATAAATTATATTTTTATAAAAAAAAAAAAGTATAAAAGTAAATTCAAAAGATACACGACAACTAAAATCAAATATTATTGAAATGTTATAGGTAAAAATGTTTAATTTTAAAAAATAAAGACCAAATAGCCAATTCATATTTAGGAACTAAAAAGATATTTTGCCAATTTTAAAATTTAGGAATATTTAAAATATTTATTTCTTTCTTTCTTTTTTAGTTTCTGAAATTCACATTTTCCTTTTAGGGAAAAGAATAGTATAAATTTTCTAAAACATAGAAATGCAATGAAATAAAACCACCCCTCAGCATCATTTTTTTAAAAGTATATTTTGAACAATTTACCTTGAATTTTAAAATGGTTTTTTTATTGAAAGAGAATTTTAATAATGGTTGATTGTAATCATTGAGATAACAAAAATGTTAGTTAAACTAAAATGATAGACTAAACTACTAAATGGTTGGTGGTGCAATTGATGTTAATTCATTTCAACTTCACGGTCACAGGTTTAAACACAGAAATTAATATTCATATTACTTGAGAGTAGTAATACCTTGTATGGATAGTTTGTTAATCCTCTCCCCCAATATATGTACTCAAAAAATGATGACTGAACTAATTTTAAATACTGAAATATTGAGGAAATGATTAGCTTAAATTCACTTGAATTTATTTTTATAAAAAAAAAAAGTATAAAAATAAACCATTTGATTTTAAAACATATAACCAACATTTCAAATGTTTTTACATCAAAAATTAAATTATTTAAATTGAAATAATATTCTTAGTCTAAATTAATTATATAAAGAAAGATTTTGGCACCTCACATATATAAAAGAAAAGTAAACATTTTCTCTGTATCAATAAAAAAAACATTGTAAAAGAATTATTATAAATAAAACACACGAAAAACTATATAAATACATATGAAAAAAAAACAAATAGAAAAGAGTTTAAATAAATAAAATAGAAGTGAAATGAAATATATGAAAATAAGAGAGAAGATAACGAAACGAAAGAGAAGGAAAAAAGAAAAAGAAAAGAAAAATAAAATGGAGAGGAGAGAGAAAGGTTGAAGGAAAAAAAAAAAAGAAATTCATGAATCACGATCTGTTAGCGTTAGTCATTTTTAAAAAAAATAAACAATGAAAGTTGAATTGCGGCTGTAAACGTGCCACGTGGAAAGTCTGTATTTTTGCAAGTATTTGTTAGGTTTGTTAGATTGGAGACCCTCCCTCTAGGATTTGCGTTTTTAGTTTTTATTTCTTTTTTAAAATTATATCTTTGATTTATTTTGTCTTGTGATACATGTAGAATGATAAAGTACTTATTCTAATTAAATTTTTTTCCAACATTATTGTGATGTTATGTTTGAGAATGTTTTTTTCACATGTTAAAAACACTTTTATCATGGTTAATAGACAATTTTGGTTGTTCTAAATAAAAAATTACTCAAATTATTGCATTTAGGAGTTATAATAAGTGTTTTAAGTTATGTAAAAGATAACCATTATTGAGGTGATCTAGTAATGAAGAGGGTCTTGAAGAATTAAAGTAATGAGTTTAATTTATAGTGATCACTTATCTAAAAATTAATTTCTTATGAGTTCTCTTTACATTTAAATATTGTAGGCTTATGCCATATGTCCCGTAATATTAGTCGATATTGAAAGAAGAAAAAAAACATATAAAATTAGTAGAAGCTCAATCAGAGGTGTCGACAATGAGGAGACGAGACCCGTAGCTAGAGCAGTCGAAGGTCCATTTATCGACACGCGAAAAAAGGTATGTAGTTGGTGGTGGTGATAATCAAAATGGTATTTGTAGTTTCTTAAATTGTTATTATGAAAGATTATCATGAATATCTTGACATTTCCTAAATATGTCTATGCTTTCATGGTTAGCTTTGACAAGCGTGAAATAAAAAGAACCCCTTGATAGCGAGGTGATTGCAGAGTACATTCTTACCTAAACTGTTTCCCATTAGTTTTTCAATTTGATCATTATCATAGTACCTAAACTCATTAGTATGTCTCGTGACATTAGTCGAGGTGAGCGCAAGCTCGTGACATTAGTCGAGGTGAGCGCAAGCTGACCTAGACAATCACTGATATAAAAGAAAAATCAATATCATAGGTTGAACTTAAAACCATCCTGAGTTGACTTAGTGTTTAAAAAGGCTTAAAAAATCTACATTGATCACCTATTTAAGATTTAATATCTTACATGTTTCATGTCAACCAAATATAGTAGAGTAAGGTAGTCATCTGGTAAGTTAGAACGGAATGATTTCCATCTAAGAACTAATATTTCGAGTACTAGTGGAGAGACTAGGACTCAAAAAACACTTTGAAAGCTTTAGCTTTTGTTACCGACGAGTGACAACAATTTTGTTATAAAAAGAGTTTTAATTAGACAATAATTTGTTCTATGAAGATAAGTTGTAATATCTTAGATGCAAAACAAATCATGTTAGTGTCTTAATGGAATTTTATGAAGTCCAAGCATATATCTTAGCAAATATGACTGTTTTTATTCTCAAATCAATGTTGAATTTATGGAGAATTTAGAATGAGTATTTACTAACTATTCATAAAAAAATCATATCCAAGCTATTGTAACTACTCAATACAATTTCTCATTTCTAAATACTCAAAATATATCTTCATTTCTAACCATTAACTTCTAATCATTCATTTCTAACTACTCAAAATAACTCTTCATTTTTAACTACTCAAAATAATTTATCATGATGAGTTATTTTGAATAGTTAAAAATGATCATATTTCAAATTCAAATCTAAACAAATTATTGTCTCTAACTCCTCTACAAAAAAAAATCACATCCAAAGGAGTTTTTTTTTTTTACTACGATTCCTCTATAAAAACCTACATTCAAACGAATTATTATAAAAATTTTAATTTTTTAACTATTCAAAATAACTACTCCCTAAAACTTTTCGGTCATTTAAACAGCCACGATGTTGTGAAATTAAGCTCAATTATAATGAAAAAATTTCAATATCAGTTGGTACTAAACAGAGACGACACCCATTGTTGTAAAGGTAGTTAGACTTGTATTCTTTATGAACATTTGTTCCTACACTCATTCTTGAAGTGTCTTTGATTTTGATTTTAATCACTTTGTCAATGCTTCATTGAAATGGTTTAATGTATTTTGATTTTGTATCATTTTGCATTCTAGAAATTCTCTCAATTGATGAAAAGTTGGTGATGAATAGATTTTGGTACTCGGCAAGAGTAATAGATTAATCAGCATAAGAGAAATAATCTCATTGAATTTGATGGTTAAAAAGAACCCCTCGAGTATTGCATGCCTATTACTAATTCAAACACCTAAAAAAATGTTTTTTTTAAAGAATGACTTTTAAGTTTAAGATTTTTATTTTCGGTGAGTGCATTTTGTCAATAAATAAGAAAAATTCTTCTACACATGTATATGTAGAGTAGCCCTATATTTGACATATGTGTCACTCTTTGATGTCACACAAATTTATTTTAAAATTAAAAATATTAAAAAAGAAAATTATTTGTACGACACCAAAGAATGTCCATCAAATGTAAGACTCCTTTATACATGTATGTGTAATGAAGTTTTTCTCATAAATAAGTGAGAAGAGATGTTTAAATTTGATGGGGATATTTAAAATTTATTTTAACAATCAAACTCACACTATAAGAAAAATGTTTTTTTTTAAAAAAAAAAAAAAAAACTTATAGCTAATTATTGAGATCCATCTAAATAAAAGTGATTACATATATGTAGTCACATACTTTAATTTATAAAACTCATTATAATCCATTTATAAGAGTATAATTCAACTAATAAAAGTTTAACATACTCTAATTTATAAAATTAATTCAAACCCATTCAATGGATATATTCAATTAATTCAAACCCATTCAATGGATATAATTCGATTTAAAATTTCTTATTTAAAATATCGTTGAATAAAAAAAAATAAATTATTATTTGAGTTCAACAATATTGATGGATGGGTCTCAAAGGCATAACAAAGCATAATGTCTAGGGATGTACATGGTCCGAATTGAGTTAGGAGATTTTTTTGGACCAACTCAAATTTTCGGGTTGGTCAATCCTCTAACCCTATACATTAAAACAACCCAACCCAACCCAACCCTATATTTTTGAATTGGGTTGGGTTCTCCGGTTGGTCAACAAGTTCACCTGCAATGAATGATGACAATGAAGCATTAGGAATGAATATAACAAATACTGAATGACAGTGGTTAATGCCTGTGTTATTGTTGTATTTCCCCCAAAATGACTTCGTGGAACTTGTATGTTATATTTATAGCCTCCATTTGGAGCTAACTAACTTAGAATATTTGTACTTAATTTCTTCTTTCAATCAATGCCAATTGCAGGGTGTTTTGTAATCTCCATTGACATTGTAACAAGTAGGGGTGTTCATCCATCGGTCGGGGTCGATTATCACCTAAAACTGACTCCGATCACTGACATAATATACCTTGTCGGTCGGTTCTCGAAGGTCGGTCGGTCGGAATTTTTCGGTTCTCGCAAAATAAATAAAATAAAATTGTGAAAGTGTTAACAAGAGAGAAAAGGAGAACTAGAAAAAAAAACTAACAAAATATGAAGAAGAAATAGAAAACAAAAAGAGACTCAAAGAAATGGTGAAAAAAAAGAATAATCCGATGACTTCTTCAATGTTAGAAAATAATTTGGTGGAGGAAAAAAAAAAGAGAATAAAAAGGAAAAGAAAATGAAGGGAAAAAATATAAAAGAGGTGCAAGAGAGAAGAGGATAAGAAAGAAATTACCGGAGGGAAATTGAAAAAGAGGTGGAAGAGAGACGGGGTAAAAAAAGAATTAAAAACGGAAAGAAATTGAATAAAGAGAAAGAGAAAAAAAATTAAATAATAATATTTTTATAATAACGACTTCACAGGGAAGGGAAAGAGCAATAAATTCATCTTCCCTTCCCAAAGGAAGACTTTTTTTTTTTGAGAACCAAGAGAAGACTGTTGTACCAATGTGACAGTAAATAGTTTATATATATAAATATATTAATATGTCGATGTTCGGTCAGTCGGTCGGTTTGTTTAAACTTTGTCAGGTACTTCGACAGACTAATAGTCAGTTTTATGAAAATAGAAACCAATTCGATCAGAAAAGCATTGAAAACCGACCGACCGCCGTCAATTCGGTTTCGGTCGATCGAGTCGATTTTTGGTCTAATCGTGTTCACCCCTAACAAGTTCATCCTCCCACCTCTTTCTTGTATCTATTTACTCATTTGTTATCTATATGTATATATTTATATATGTAATTTTAAATTTAGGTTGGATTGGGTTGAACGAGTAAAAAATTGGTCAATCTTGAAATCGATTCAATCCAACAAAAATTATAAAATCATAACCCAACCCAACCAATATATATTTACAATCATTACGGTTTGGGTTGGATAGTTCGAGTTAGCTGGGTTGTCGAGTTTTTTGTACACCCCTAATAATGTCGCATGATTAATCTAGTAGGTTCAAATTTTTCACCAACTGGTTTAGATTAAAAATAATAATAATTAAAACATACATTATCTTCAATTGAAAGAAGTAAAGCTTTGTAAGATTAAAAAGAAAAAAAAAATGTACACAATAAGCTATTCTCACTAAATAATTACAAATGTAATCAAATTTTTAAGTAATTGCATCCATAGCTAATACTCTATTATAAATACACTATTATGTATTACTAATACAATATTATAAAAAAAAATATGCACAATATTCATTAATACAAATGATTATACATACTCTTTACTCTTTTATCTTTTTAAGTGACTTATTTGTAATTATTTTTTAAATTCGAATAAACTCCTAAGTTTCCATTAAAAAAATCACCTTACAAGTCAAAGAGTTAATGGACACATCTCTCTGCTACTTCAAATAAAAATTCAGAGGTGGTGAAAGTTTTCTATTTCCATTTTTCATGTACCAATAACCATGAAGAAAGCCAAATATGTAACCTATGTAATATATGCAGTATAAGTATTCTCTTGTCCATGTCCATACAATGGCTATAACCGTTAACCAGAGCCTTTCTTCCTCCATCCAACATCTGTGTAAAACACCTCTATAAACAAAAAGAGTATAAAGTTCAAAAGCAAACTCCAACGAGCGGGGACAGGACAGGCCAATTCCGTTCTACCTCGATCTAAATAGTGTTCCGGTGGCGGTAACAAATACACAGGATTGCTGTTCTTGGCGGCTTGAAAGGGAGAATTGCAGCCAGGACAGCCTTATTCTGCATTAATGGGAATAGATACAACTCCCAACTTTATAGCTCACTAAAAGTATTAGGACCCAGAACAGCATAAAGAAGAACAAGAACCCGCCTAGTGTTCCCACAATCCCATTCTTATGAGATTGTGCCCCATATTGATGTCGGGCTAAAGAAACGATGAGGTCAACATCTGCATTCTTTCCATATAAGGAACTCGCCGAATCGCGATTTGATGTCAAGTTCCTAAAATGGATCATTCCGGCAGTCGTATGAACTGAACTGGAAGTCTGTGCTATTGAATTCAGCTGAATGGCCATGTCCTTTGATGGATATTCTGAAGCAAATGCTGGAGGTGCAGGGATGTCGCCCAATAGGTAACTGACACGTTTGAGGAATGGTGATTTTGAATCTGCAAAAACAAAACCTCATTTATGAGCTATAACGAAAAAGTATTCTACTTGATCCTAACCATTAATGTTTAAATTTAGGAAAAATACATATTTAGTCCTAAGTTTGGGGTTTAGTTTGAATTTGATCCCTATTTATTGATGAATTGATTATTTTCATTTGTTCGTGAATTTAATTTTAAAAAGATAATAAATACAAAAGTAAACAAAAAAATACACATAAGCACTAAAAGTGGGCATTATTCAAATGTCAGGGGTAAAATTGTTCAATTTTGAAACTTAGGGACCAAATGAAACAACATCCCAAACCTAAAGACCAAAAAGGTAATTTACCCTTTAAATTTTCAGGTTGAGAATACTACCTGATCCAGTTTTATTAGCCTTGGTGTTTTGGTTTGAAGTGGATGCATCATTGATGGAAGCAACAGGCGTTTGTTTGATAGCCATGAACTCATTTTGTGCTCCTCCATTTGCTTTCTGTTCGGAGATTTAGTAGTTTAATTGAAGTTAGATTCAATGTTAAATCCAAATGACCAACAGTAATACTTGAAGGTAGAATTAACCTCCTCGCCAGAAATTGGTTCTTCACTACCCAAAAGTTCTGCCAGGTCAAAGGAAAGCTGCAAGTTGTCATCTGCATCAAAGAATTTAAGATACTCTTCAAGCCCGTCAAAGTCGATTGGATCAGTTTCAACTGGATTTGAAAGATCATTAGCCTCTAGGAATGATTCCTCAGCGTTGAAGACCAGACCATCCAGAGCACTTGGGTAAGGCTCGTCGAGTAAGTAATCGATATCCTCGTCCTTGTGATTGATTCTTGATTCAGCAAAACACTCAACTTTTTCTGAGTTGCCCCCCATTCCGTATTGCTCGAGTAATTGAAAGAATCTGTGGTTATGCTGTAGCTTAGATGCATCGCCAACACATACTTCTGGTTCATTACCATTTTCAACAAGCACATAGGGTAGCTCAACAGGATTGCTCGTATCTTGAGGATGATTCGACGGAAGTTGCTCATTTTCAAATGGAAGTCCTCCATTCAAAAACTGCAGCCCAAAAAGTGAGAAAATGTTATCTTTAATCCAATATTGGATTTAAATAGACTAAAAGAGATGACCTAATCATAAAATGAAAAGATGGCCTAATAATAAAAGGAAAAGATACTACCAAGTCATAAAAGGAAAAGATAGAAAATAATATTTAATCTAATCTTAAAAGGAATTAATAATTTAAAAGATGAAAATACTAAAATAAACATAAACCAACACATCTTTAGTTACCTTGAAGATTCTATGCCAAAGAGCATGAGAATAAATTAATTAAAAGTAAACACACTTTTCTGGATGAAGAAAGTAAACACACTTTTCATCAGATCATAACTGTGATCCTTTTTTGTTTACATTAAAATAATAAACATTAAGTAACACGATTAAAGTACTTAAATAGTTTTCTTTTAAGGTACTGAGAGTGCTCTTAACTAATTGGCAGTTCTACTCGAACCTTTCATTATGTACCAACAGGTATTTTTTAAATTCTGAAAAATACTCAGCTCCATTACTAATCACACACCATACTGCCAGATTCAAGAGAAAAGATAAATTCTTCCACTAAGACTTCTACCTAAAGGCCACAATGCAGGATGATTTAAGACTAAGATTCCACCTAAAGCCCCCTAAAAAGTAAAATCTAACCAATGAGGCCGCCCCTCGAATGGAAAATGCTTTAGCACCTTTGAATTCACCCAGGTTCGATTTTTTAATTACATTTGGAGGTAAGGATTTGAAACAGTAACCTTTGATTATCAGTTCATGATGCATCATTAGTGTAGAAAATGAAGTACATAGAAGGTCGCTGGATGGCTATATTGAACAAGGCACAAACCTGAGCAATGTCATCCACTTCCAAATGCATATCATCATCAACATTAACTAACCCCTCATTGGCAACAACCACCTTCCCAGGCAGAGTTAACTCTTCATCACTGTCCCACTCCTCTTCGATAAATGGAGCTCCATATTGTTCTCCATTCTTCGGCCCCGAACCACTCTTTTGAAATATCCTACAAAGCACAAAAGCATCCTACAAATCCAAAACAATAGCAAATTGTTCGTTGGTATAATTAAATTTACTTCAATCTATGAAATTAAGTTTTTAGGTTGATTGATGATTTAACGTGATATTAGAGTACGAGGTTCTAGTTTTTGTCTTGTGTCCTAACCCATATCTAGCCATTTCATACTCAATAAGCATTGATTTCCACTTGATGGATGTTCTCAAAAATTTTAAACTATTAAGAGAAACTGAATGTTGGTTGATACAATCAGAATAAGCTTTTGGATGATTTAACATGACTCTACACAAACAAATTCAACAAGAATTAAAACTTATATTTTCAAAAACCCCAAAAGAGCAAATGAAAATTTTCAATATCCTAACCTGAACAACCCCAGATTTCTCCAAGCCTTCATCTGTAAGCCTGTATTCATGCATCACCCAATTGCTGCGAGCTCCGCGAGGCGCCCGCCCGCTGTGGTAAACAAGAGTCTTCTTCATCCCAACTACTCGAGAATTATGACGAACCTCGCGATCCTTCCCAGTCGTCTTCCAGTACCCATTCTCAGTAGCTCTATTTGTCCTCCAACTGTTTCCATACTTCTTATCCAGAGCACTAAAGAAGTACCACTCCAAATCCCTAGTCCTCAGCTTCGACTTCTCTGAAACATAAAATTCCCAACAAAAAATAACTCGATCGTTTCAGATGAATTCCTGACCAAACATTAGGGGTGTATATGGTCCGGGTTGGATTGAGTTAGGGAGATTTTTAGGACCAACCCAATCCTCCAATCCATCCAACCTATGCATTAGAGCAATTCAACCCAATTCTATATTTTCGGGTTGGTTTGAGTTATTTTCGGGTTGAGTTAATCTCATCATTCATCTATAAAAGAAATCTATTCTTATCCCTTAAATATATAAACAATATAATAAAAGATGGATGATATACTTGAACATAGATTACCTATTTTATCAATGCATATTATTCATCAATGTGCTAAGAAAATATTTTATTAATTAATTTCTCTTCACATATATGTATATGTACATATTATTCTTACGGGTTGAAATTTGTAACCCTAGAACCAATCGAACCCAACCAAAATTAGAAAATCATAGTAAGGGTTGAGTAATCCTGTTTGTTCGGATTGTCGGTTCTTTTGTATACCCCTACTCAAGATACAGAAATCTAAGACGAGAAATAGAAGGAATGTTACCAGGAAGGTCCCAGGGCTCCGATTTGTAGATGTCAGTGTCGGAGATAACATCGAAGCCGAGGGGTTTGCCGGAAACCTTGCGCCTGAGGTAATAGCTCACAATTTCCTCGTCGGTAGGATGAAATCGAAACCCTGGAGCAAGAGAGGTGGCAGAATTGCGGCCCATGAACAAAAATAACCAGAAGAACGAAGATTGATTAGGGTTTTACGGCTTCCAGAGCACAAATTCGGAGGTTGAAGGAGCAATGTTTGAAGCGGAAATTGGAACTGAAGTTGAAAAACAAATTTTATGAATTCATGTTGAGAGAAATTGATGATTTTCAATCAATCGGAATGAAAGAAACGGTAGCGGAAAAGAAAAGCCGAGGAAAAATGAAGCCGAATTGTAGCCAATAAGAAACTCCATTTAGAAAAATACTTTTTTTTTTCTTTTGAGAATTACTTTTGTTTTGATATAAAATAATTTAAAATATTATTTTGGTCTCTCAAATATCGTCAAAGTTCTATTTTGGTCTATAGACTTTCAAAAGTTCAAATTTGGTCCCTCAACTATTGTAAAAGTTCAATTTTAGTCCCGAGACTTTCAAAAGTCCAAAATTGGTCCCTCAACTTTGTAGAAAGCTTAAAAATAGTCTCACACTTCAAATTTTTCTAACATCATTTGTTAACTGATGATGTGTTAAAAAAGAAACAATAAAAAAAAATGGTAAATGAATTTTATCTCAACAGATCAAATTAAAAAAAAAAAATCATGTAACTCGCTTCATCCACATCCAAACCCTTCTTTTCTTCAACCTTTTATTTGAACCAATCTACATCATTTGAGCAAAGTTAACCACTTCTGAACCGCCATTAGAAGTTTCATCTTTCTGATTTAAAGCTTTTAGGGTCAAACTCACATTCAAAACCTAAAATGCTCAAGTAAAATTACTTCTAATATTCTCATCATTACTTTCTAAAAAACAGAGTATTGGGTGGGAAGACACATAAATTTAAAAAAAAAAATAAAAAATAAATAAAGAAGAAGAGGGAGAAGTATTTTTAGATTTGTTCTTCTTTGGACTTCTACAATTTGTATCGATAGGTTAGTGGAAAATTTTGCTTGCAACTTCGTTTTTTATGGAAGATTTGAGGAAAAATTCTAATAAAGACCATGGAATTTTCTTAAGCCCATCATTCAAACTTTTTTTATTTGTATAGGTTTTTATTTTTTTATGGGGTTTAAATCTTGCAGAAGTTGGATATGTATAGTGGCTCAAACAAACAACGACGTTTCTTCCTCAAATTCCTCCATGAAAGCTAAATTTCAAAAGATTAACAATGGAGCTTTTTTTCTTGGCGCGCGATGGAGAGATAAATAAGTGGGTCTTTCCATTGTGCAAGTAATTCTACTTTTTTGTAGCTTAACAATGAGGCTCGCTCACCTTCCGATTTCAATTTTGGTTGAATTATTGGCCTTTGATAAGGTTGAAGGGTTAAAAAAAATGTTGAAGAAAATGAGGGTTTGGATGTTGATGAAGCAAGCTACATGATTTTATTTTATTTATTTATTTATTTATTTATTTTTAATTTGATCTGTTCAAATAAAATCCATTTACCATTTTTTTTTATTGTTTCTTTTTTGACACATCATCAATTAACAAACCAATGTTATAAAATTTTGAAGTAAATGACTATTTTTAAACTTTCTTCAAAGTTGAGGGATCAATTTTAGACTTTTGAAAGTCTAGAGACTAAAATAGAACTTTGATGATAGTTGAATGACCAAAATGGTATTTTAACCTATAAAATAACATTTTCGTACTTAAATTTTGATATTTATTTGATTGTGATTAAAACTTCAATTTTATTCGTTGAATTGGTTATTACGGTAAAAATCTAATTTTATTATCTTTTTTTTTTTTTTAGATTTTATCTAAATTTTAATGCTGGTTTCCTTTTCATTGTTGAAGTTTTAAAAAAACTTAAAATTAGATTTTATTAAAAAAAATGTTTTGTCTTTAAAAAATGAGCTTTTTAGGGCAGTAGACTAAACAGAAAAAATATTTACACGCATGTCCACGACTTCAAAATTTAGCAAACATAATCAACTACTTTAAAAAAGGAAATTCGTTCTATAAGAAAATTACACAAATATCCTCAACACTAAATCAATATTTATTGAAATATAAAAGCATCAAAATTTCAATTAATAACAATATTTCCCTAAATCTAGGCCAACTTTAGTTTCCAACCAAACAGTATATCTCGGTAAACATTTACTATTATTGGAGATGTAAATAATGTTTATATATATATAAGGATTTTATTTGATATATATAATTTCTTTATTATGATAGTTGTTTTGATTTTGTCAATATTATGATAGTTGTTTTGATTTTGTCAAAAAAAAAATCTAAAATTTTCAATCATGTATTAATAAATAAATATAGATTTATGGATATTATTATTTTTCTAGTGTCCATCGAGTAAGTTGGGTAATGTATTATTAATTCTAAAATCTATTAATACTATTTTTTTTTTTACTTGTGTATGTGTAATTATTTTGTTAGAATAGTTCATATTATATAAATAATAAATAATACTGTATTTATGAGTATTAATAATACAATATTGAACTATATTTATTACTATAAATACAAATATTTTCAAATTTGATAAATATTTTGTTATAATAGTTCATATTGTATTAATAATACATGATATTATATTAAAATTTTAATACTGTATTAATGAGTATTAATAATACAAAACCGTATTTATAACTATAGATGCAAAGATTTTCAAATTTGACTATATTTATAAGTATTTTGTTAGAATAGGTCATACTGTATTAATAATATATAATACTGTATTAATGAGTATTAATAGTACAATATTTTGAACCGTATTTATAACTATAGATGCAAATATTTTCAAATTTGACTATATTTGTAATTATTTTGTTATAATAGTTCAAACTGTA
>JBBMKA010030989.1:0-24465 GCA_037833695.1 Sechiopsis laciniata
ATTACCAAAATGCCCCTAGGGGTCCAAAGTGCCCTAACGGCCCAACCGAACAACAGAAACTGTAACCGAACGTACCTAGGGAACCGGAATGAAAACTGGGCCGTTACACTAATGTTCGTGAGTACACCACTTCCTTCTCGAGTCTAGAGCCAGACACCTTGTACTCTCCCGGATGTTCCAAGACCAGTTTGGAAAGCTGGACAAGACCAGCTGTTGAGGGGTCACTTAGGCCGAGGGTAGAGACCCTCGAGGATATCTGTTCAGGGTCAGTTATTGAGCTGACCACTTGGCCGGAAGTTAGAGACTTCTGATGACCCAGGAGTTGTTGGACATTTTGTTCTAGGGTTCTGTGTTGGTAACTGTATGCCTGTTTACTTGATTGCTAGATGATGCGTTGTTTCGTACTGTACCCCAATTGGGGATTCTTACTGAGTGCCTTTGTAATCACCCTTATTTTCTGTGGTTTTTCCACCAGGTAACTTGGGGCAGCACCAGGACGGCTAGAGGAGGAGCTGCATGATCATGGGGGCCGCCAGCACTCTGCTTATATTTTGTTTATTTGTCTATTCAGCATGTAGTTGGACATGGAGTCCATAGGATTGCATATGGAACCTGATGTAGTTTTTTAATGTTTTATTTATTTTGCTATTTCAAATTATGCTCTGACCAGGGCCACTTTTAACGTTTGAACAGGGAATAAATTATTTAAACGTTTATAAATAGGTTCCTTGAAGTTTTTAATGGTTGTTTTAATTTCCCAGAATGATTGGTGATTTTTAATTTGTCTTTTATGCATGTATGCTGAGTAAGGACCAGGTTTAGGACCATTTTTAGGTCGGGTCCTTACAATTTAGGTGTTCGGCAAAGGGAGAAGAAGAAAGAAGAAGAAAGGGTTCGGGAGATAGAAAATGCAAAAGAGAGAAATCATGCGGCTAGTCTTTAGGTCTCGGCCAAAAAGAGGATGATAGGGAGCCACGTGTCCTTGGTAACCAGCCTTCGAGTTCCAGCGAAGTCACCTTTTTCTCCATTTTCTCTTCTTTTAAACAAAAACTCCAAACTCCAACCAACAGGCTTTGAGTCCTGGCGGAGACACTTTTTCGCAAATAAATTCTTTCTTTTCTCTTTTAACCAAAAGAACTCCCAAGCTTTCCAAGATGCAACACTAACCCTGAAAACCTGAACTGGGAAATAATCGAACTCAGTAGATTACAGAAACAGCCCTGAAACCCTGGATAATTATGAAACTACCCCTGAATGTAAAATTATCAAAATGCCCCTAGAGGCTCAAACTGCCCTAACGGTCCAACCGAACAACCGAAATAGCAACTAAACACACTTGGATATCGGAATGGAAAACTGGGCCGTTACATATGTATACTAGATGCAAGTACTGTAAACAAAACCCTTAACAAAAGAACTTTCGACATACCTGACGGCTGTTGAAGTGCTGATGATCATGGGGACAAACGACCTAACTCAGTAGGTCAGTCTACAGAATCTATGACTCTGAGCTCTGATACCAACTGTAAGAACCAAACTCTAAAACAATCCTAAACCCGGTTCTTACTCAACATGCATGGTTTCAATACGTTCAAAATTAAACTTTAAACCAACCAATAAAAAACAAATGTCGTTTAACCATTTAGAACCATTCATAAAATAAAGACATAGTTGAGCCTCTGGACAGAGTTATTCAAAACAACTTTAAAACATGAAATTCTTTATAATTGAAACTATCCTGCATGCTGACTAAAGACAACAAATCAATTTTGATAGCGAACGCCCATGATCAAGCAGCTCCTCCCCTAGCCGTCTCGGTGCTGTCCCAAGTTACCTAGTGAAAAAACCATAGAAATAAGGGTGAGTACGAAGGCACTCAGTAAGAATCCCCAACTGGGGTACAGTACGCAAGTCACATCATCTAGCATCCTTGCACACAAGCAGATCAACATCACAAAGGCAATCTCAACACAAGTCTCTAATTCTCGGCTAAGGATCCACTGTGGATCTCCAAATGGGTTTCAATATAACCCCCAAAATCTCGAGAGTCTCTAACTCTCGGCTACAGTGATCAGCTCACTATGCTGATCCTGGACATTTGGGAGAGTACCCAAGCGTCGGGCTCTAAACTGAACGGAAAGGTGTACTGATACACTAGCCCGAGGGAGCTCTCTTCCCGGCATCTAATGCACATACGATCACACCGCATGCTCTTGCAAACCGAATAAATGTAGGCCTACACAAACTATGTCAGTCCAGGTGCACATGCCTATGACTTAGAAAGGTGAGCACTGATCCACAACAGGCGGGAGGTCCTCAGCACCATACTGTGTCAGCCTGAATCACACCCAATGCCTTAAGCTAAAGGTGGTCCCAAGGCAGGCTTGCACCAAGGGAAGGACCTCGCTCTAGCAGGCCATAAACTAGGCTTATGCCAGGGTGGTAGCTACTCCACACTCGGCTACCGCGGGTAAGGAATCTGTTCTCATAGCCCGACCTGTGGGGACACATACGTTGGTCTACTTTCAGCCTCTGGATGATGACAACCTAATAAGATCTAGCTAAGAAGAAGCACCCTAGAGCTAACAGAGTTCAACATCAATATCATTACACAATATCATACAGCATATCACAATCACAGATACAAACAGTCACCGCAACATAGTAGTGCAATCCAAGGTACATAAATCTACATGCCAAGTCCTATTAGACAAGTCATACAATCCTATCCACTAACATGTATATCGACAGGCAATAAACAGGCAAGCCTATCCACTAACAAGTTCAGCAACAGAAATAACGTTCAAACACCTATCCCCTAACATGCTTAGAAAAACAATAACACACAACCAGAAAACTATCAGTGGCAAGCGCAGGGTCCACACAACCCCGACAAGGAAATTCTTACCTGAAAAACAAGCAGAAAACACAACAAATAAATGGTGCTCCTTGAGCTGCAGAACCAATACGAACCTAGCAAATAATAATTAACAAGCACAAGTTAAATACTATTCAAACAGCTGCACGAAACTAAGTATCCAACATAAAGCTCGGGAAGGAGATTACCCTAAAGCGAGAAGAATAGCTCGGCGGAAGGCCTCCGTGAAGGCGAAGGCGAAGGCAAAAATTCACGACTGGCGACGCAGGCGAAACGTGCAGCAAACCTCAGCAGGACGAAACGTCCAGTAAACCTCGGCAGGGCGAAATGCTGCGTGCGGCTAGGTGAAGGCTTGCGCGCTGAACAGCGAAGATGTGCAGCTAGTCTCAGCGAATCTAAGTGGAGCTAGGCGAACGCTGGACAGCGATCGCGAGGGTGAACGGAGCGACTGTGTGCGACGTTGCTCTGCAAGGCGAAGGCGAGCTACGGGGCGATCTGGCGACGTGCGGGATCGCAAGGCAATGTTGGCAAGGTCTCGCGACTAAGGTTTACGACACGAATCGAAGAAGCTGGGTCTAGGTCTCGGCAAAATAAGAGAGAAAGAAGAAAATAGCACAAATGAGGAGAAAAACGTTCTTAAATAAGGGAAGGGAAGGCTCTTCGCCACGTGTCCAAACCAAACAGCCTTCGAGTCCTGGCGAAGGCAACTTAAACCATATTTTCTCACTTTTCTCTTTTAACTTCTTTTAACCAAAACAACCTCCAACCTTGATAAGAAACTAACCCGGAAGTCCTGTAAATCACAAAACAGCCCTGTCTCAGTCAAAAGCAAAAATGACCCTACAAGCAGATAAATTACCAAACTTCCCCTAGGGATAAAATGACCAAAATACACTTGGAGGCTAGAACTGTCCTAACGGCCCAACCGAACAACCAAATAAACAACCGAACATACCTGGAGAACTGGATTGGAAAACTGGGCCGTTACAAAAACCAACATACCTGACAGTCGCTAGAAAGCTGAAGATCATGGAGAAAAATAACAACCTACTAAGTAGGTCAATCTACAAAATCTATGACTCTGTGCTCTGATACCAAATGTAAGAACTCGTAATTTTAAACTACTTTTCCCACGTCATACTGACTAAAAAAACAGTTAAAAATATGCAAATTCCAATTTTCAAACTTAAAACAATTGTTCTTGTTGAATTTATTTCAAATTAATAAATTAATGACAAGCCTTTGGTCAAGGTGTTTCAATTTAAAACAAATAAAATAAACAAATAGATGAATTAAAGAAAGAGGCATCGATGCCCAACAGTTAACCAACGCTTAAAACAAAAATAATAGGAGTTTCGTGCAGCATGCCAACAAGGAAATAAATGCAATACTAGCTATCATATCCACTAAACAAAACAAAACACAACAAGCTCCCCCCATGATCTCTCCAACACCTCTCCGCTGACCGTCTTGGTGATGTCCCTGATTACTTGGTGGAAGAAACCACAATAAGGGTGAGTATAAAAGAATATTCAGTAAGAACTCCCCAACAGGGGACAATGCACAAAGAAGAACTTATCATGCTAGCAATACATATTTTTCTAACTCAACTCGTCATGAAGTTTGTTACACGACTCTCTACTCTTACTTTTTTATTTTGTGACAACTGTCAACTATCTTGCCTCCAATCCAACCTTTCATGAAAGGACTAAACTCATTGAACTTGACTGCCACTTCATTCGTGATACATCTGGTTTTTGAAGCTCATGTTCGTCTGTAGTAAACCCAACTCATAGATATCTTCACCAAATCTTTGACAGCTCTGACTTTCTATCTCTTATATTTTAATTTTGGACTTCTTGATTTATTTAACCCAACTCAAGGGGTGCTATTGAATATATGAAATCATAGATATTATTAGTTATATATTATTTTATTTGTTAGTAGATTTGATCATATATGGAGATTTGATTATGTATCATGTACTATAAATTGTGTGGTTGATGCGATAACATTCAATCAATTTTCCTCTCATTTACCAAATTAATATTTAGTTTAATGTAGTAATCATATGTTAAATTGTTATTTAGTACAAATTTGTTGAGTCACTCAAATCCTCTCGATCATTACACATTCAATATCTCAATTAGAGATGTTAACAGGGCGGGGCAGGGCTGGGGAATGGCTTCTCCCTCCCAGTCCTAGTGAAATTTATCAATTTTTCATGAAGAATACGTGGGACGCCCGACTGGGAATAGATGGGGATTGGACTCTCCATAGGGAATTTTTCCATATTTAACTTTTTTTCGTTTTTTTATACAATGTCTTTTATAATATTTTCAAATAATTACGTTTTCACGGGAAAATATCTATTAAGTTTCAACTAGGTAGTTAATATTGAAAGACACATACATATTTAAATAGATATTTCAACCAACAAAAAAAAAAACAAAATCCTATCTAAAGATTAAAGGAGATTTTTCATGAATAATAAAAAAAATAATAATAAAGAAATTCTATGTATGCCAAAAATTTTGAAAAAGAATTCAAATATAGCAAAAATTGGGAATAAACATTCCACTCATTTTAACATTCCAGCCCACAAACTGATAACTTTAATATAATAAAACTGATGGCTTCAATAAAGTAAAATTGATTGTACACAATGAAAGTTGAAATATTTTGCTATGTATGAATACTTTTTTAAAAAAATACCAAAAATAAAATATGGATGCTAAAATTTGCTAGTTACAACACATTCCAAAGATTAAATGTGTGGAAAGGAGAATAAAATAAGAATAAAAAGAACGTGTAAACGGGACAAGAATGGGAGAAACAAGATGATGAATAAATTCCCGACCCTGTTTAGATTACAAAGAATTCTTTGACACTCACTCCCTCCCTCATTCTCACCTGTGGAGAAAATGAACATCCTTAATGTCAATTAAACTATATTCATTTTGACAATTGTATGTTAATTTAATATATGGATAGATAGTCTAAGCAAGGTTCGATATCATAAATCCTCTAATTGCTAAGTTTTCATAATCAATCTTGATTGTGCATATTTACACCATCTTGTAATTAACGTTAGTTGAGCTGGACTAGCTCTATTAGCATGTTTCATCAAGTACATCTAACATGACTTGTCAATTGATTGATCATTTTTAAATACCGAACATCAACGGCTAAGTTCTAATTTATTAATTACATTAATAAGTGTAAAACTTGAGAGGACAAAAAGTATCCCTTATCTTAAATATGTCAAAACCAAGTTGCTCAAACAAATATTAATGTGCATGGACTTAAAAGCCAAGACTATAAGTTAGGCCGAACAAATAAAACAATCAAACAAAATGAGTCAAAGCAAAGAAGTAAATAATTGTACGAACCAGTCCTAAGCGTAAGCGCATATGTATGCAATTATTTAGGCATGTTTATAGTTTTGTGATAACAAAACAAGAAAGGTAAGCTCCATTTGAAAATCATTTTATTTTTTATTTTTATATGTAAAGTTTAATCTATAATAACTGGCTTATGTTTTTTCTTATTTGTCTACATTTTACCTACATTTTTAGAAATCAAATTAAAATTTGGAAGAAAAAAAAATAACTTCCAAAAACTTGTTTTTTCTTTTTAAAGTTTATTAATTTTCACATGTATTGGATAATATGAGATTTATCCTCAAAATCAATTGGCAATGAGAAGAGTAACTTATGTCTCTTATAAAAATGTTGAAGAATCCTCGCATTTTCAAGGTGGGACAATTGCCACAACGTGAATATCTTTGTAAGAGATATGATGTAAGAACCCAACTCTAAAACAGTCCTGAACCCGGTTCTTACTCAGCATGCATAGTTCAAATACATTCAAGTATAAACTTAAAAACAAAAACCAATAAAACAAATGCTTGTTTTGTCCATTCAGAAATAGTTCACCAAATCATTTCATAAAATTAAAAAAGAGTTGAGCATCTGGCCAGAGATTTTTAAAACATATTCAAAACATAATTGTAAAAGAAAACGGAATTCTATTCCTGACTACATGCTGAACAAAGATAATAAAAATGCTAAGACTGGACAGCGGACTCCCATGATCTATCAACTCCTCCTCTAGTCGTCCCGGTGCTGTCCCAAGTTACCTGGTGGAAAAAACCACAGAAATAAGGGTGAGTACAAAGGCACTTAGTAAGAACCCCCAGCCGGTGTACAGTACGCAAGTCACATCATCTAGCATCCTAGCATACAAGCAAGCCAAACAAACAAGCAGGCAATCTCATAACATGTCCAATCAACAGTATGCTCGAACCTCGAGAGTCTCTAACTCTTGGCTAAAGGATCCACTGCGGATCTTAGAATGAGTTATCAACATAACTCTAGAATCTCGAGAGTCTCTAACTCTCGACTAAGGTGATCGGCTCACTATGCTGATCCTGGACACTTAGGAGAGTACCTAAGTGTCTGGCTTTAAACGGAACGGAAAGGTGTGCTGATACACTAGCCCGAGGGAGCTCTCCTCCCGGCCTCTAATGTACATACGCGAACACCGCATGCTGTTGCAAATCGGATAAGTGTAGGCCTACACAAACTATGTCGGCCCAGGTACGCATGCCTAAGACTCAAAAAGGTGTTCACTAATCCACAGCAGGTGGGAGGCAATCAACACCCTACTGTGGCAGCCTGTACACACCACCGCCTGAAGCTAAGGTCGTCCTAAGGTAGGCTTTCACCAAGGAAAGGACCTCGCTCTAGCAGGCCACAGACTAGGCTTCTGCCGAAGTGGTAGCTACTCCACGCCCGGCTGCCAGGGGGAGGAATCTGTCCTTACAAACTCGACCTGTGGAGTCACATACGTTTGTCCGCTCTCAGCCCCTAGATGATGACAACCTAACAGGATCTAGCTAAGAAGAAAGCACCCTAGAGCTAACAGAGTTCATCAACCACATTGCACAATAAACAATCAGAATACGAATAGTCATAAATACATAACAGCCACTGCAAACAGATAGTGTAATCCAGGGTACAACATTCTACATGCCAAGTTCTATCAGACAAGTTACAACAATCCTATCCACTAGCACATGCTCATACAACAATAAACCTGCAAGAACCTATCCACTAACATGTTCAGTAAAACAGTAATAGACAACCAAGACACAATCAGTGGCAAGCGCAGAGTCCACACAACCCCGACAAGGAATCCTTACCTGAAAGCGGGAAAAGACAAACAAAAGCTATGCTCCTTAAGTGCAGAACCAGCACGAATAAACAACCTAGGCATAGTAATAACAGACAATAATTAGCATCTAAACAGCTATACAAAACTAGGCAAACCAACGTACAAGGCTCAAGAAATAGTAAATACCCAAAGCCAAAGGACAAGGCCTCGGCAGGAAGCTCTTGGCTGCGGTAGGGACGAGGCTCGATTGTGCAAATGGCGAGAGTGTGCGGCAGGCTTCACGGCAGCGAGGCTGGGCGTGCGGGGTTGCAGGCATGTGCTGGTGACACTGAGGACAGACATGATCAGGTGCGTGCAATAGCGACTGTGAGGCAAGAGGCAGATGTGCCGTTGATCAGCTGCGAAGGCAGGCGAGCGGATCGAAGGCTGTGTCTGCAAGGGTGGGCGTACAATTGCGGCAGCGAGGGCGAGGCTAAGGCAGGGGCTAGCTGGGCGATACAAAACACATCTATGGAGATCGTGAGGCTGCGATCGGAGGGTTGGTACGTGTGGTGACTCGGCTAGGGTTGCGATCGCAAATAAGGCATGCGCGCAAGGGGCTCTGTGTGGCGACGCAACGCGGCAACGATGAAGCTGCAATGCATGTGAATGGATCGGTGGTGAGGGCATGCGATCAGTGATGGGCTGCGATCGACAGGTCAGGGACGGCAGCGTGGGCAGCGGCTGGGCGACGGGGATTGGAGATCTGTGAAGGGCGTGGCTGCTCGGGGTGAATGACGGTGACAAGGAGAAGAAGGAGAAGAGGAGAGGAAAAGGAATTTGTCTATCTTTTTTTCTGTGTTATGAACAACCTAAAGTCCAAACTCTCATTTCCTTTCTTTTAATTCCTCTTAATTAACAAACCAACAAAAGCCCAATTTCCCTTTAAAGTTTGCAAAACTAAGCCTGAAGCCTTGAAATCCCAAAAATAGCCCAAAACTCAGAAAAACGCAAGAACAAGCCTGAAGCTTAAATAAATTACTAAACTGCTCTAGGGCAAAAAGACCAAAATACCCCTGAAGGCTAGAACTGCCCTAACGGCCCAATGAAAAAACCTAGACAATTAGAAAACATACCTGGGGAACTGGAATGAAAACTTGGGCCATTACAGATTTCGTAATTCGATTGCCTTCTAGCCTTTCCTTTTCTGTTTCCTTGACGCATCCACTTTAGTCTTCATCTACATCCACAGTGTTTCCTACGAATTTAAACACGTTAGCGAGTTCGGGAATAATAACATGATTTTCGCATATATCCATACATTTTTCATTTTAGAAATCGCATTATACTTAGCTTCTATTATGCATGTGCTTCCTACTAGCATGTATAGGTAAATGCGAATGTTCGAGTTAATTTCCTTTTTATGCTATTCACTTGCTTACTTTTTTGAGTAAAATGCAAGGGTTTAGAGGCTTAAATAGTGTTATTATTTAGCGCTATCAACCACGCATACTTGCGCGAGTGTGTACAAAAAGGCACACACAGTAACTTAGTGTACTGCATGGTCACAAGTTGTCAAGTTTTTGGCACCGTTGCCGGGGACTGTGTCAATTTATTAAGTATTTTGATTGTTTAGAAGTTTTTTTTAAAAAAATAATAATCTTTTGTCTCATTGGTTTCAAACATTTTAGCGTGATCTGTGCATGAGCACAACTCTCTCAATTGATCTCAAAATTGAGCGAACTCTCTATTGGAGAAGGCAAAAGTAGAGAAGGAGAGAATAGGAAATGATGGATCTAAATGTACAACATCACCCTGGAGTGATTGATCCACCAATTGCTACAGGTGTTGAAGCTCTAGCAGGTGCAAACCAAAATCCACCCCCAGTCTAGGATGTGGATGAAAGAGACCGAGTCATGAAGACTCAAGTGGGACTGCTAAATCATGTCACATATCCAAGTATGGTTAAGCCAGATGGTATAGGTAGGCGTCCTGTTCTTACTAATAACATGTATAACATGCTTAGAGTTAGCGATTCTTTTTATGGCTTACCCTCAGAAGATCCGCATCAACATTTGCAAACCTTCTTGGGTATTAGTGATGCTAACCAGGAAGTCGGTGTTTCTTTAGAAGACACCCGACTTTTTCTGTTCCCTTATTCATTAAAAGAAAAAACCAGATACTGGGTAAACACGCTGCCGCGTGAGTACGCTTGGGAACAAGTTTCTGAAAGCTTTTTGGAAAAATACTACCCCACCTTATGTAGCATGAACTCTAGACATGAAGTTACTAGCTTTAGGCAAGGGGACAATGAAACTATAGGAGGTGCATGGAAACGATACAAAGAGCTTATTGCAAAGTGTTTGTATCATGGTTTGTTGTACACTCTCCAAATAGAGAACTTTTACAATGGATTGTCTGATCAGGATAAGGCGATAATAAACGCAACCGCGAGAGAAAGTCTTGTGAAGAAAAATTATACGAAGCCCACAAGATTATTGAAACAACTACCAAAAATGCCGGACCCAAACTTAGGCAAGGGAAAACTCCTGGTAAATTAGAATTCAGTGTCATGGCCATAATACAAGTGCAGCTATGCAAACTAATTCGATGAAAAATATGTAAATGACTGCCCCCTAAAAGGTCCAGAACGCGTCGTCCATTGATCATACAACCCCCAAATTCTGTGCACTCTATGGAGGTGATCATGCGTATGAAAGTTGTAGCGAAAATTCGGCTTCGATGATGTATATTGGAAATCCAAACTCGCGACCTCAGAATAACTCTTTCTCGAATACGTACAATGCTGGTTGAAAGATGACTGCAGAAAATTGAGTTTCCTCGTGTGCACTAGTCACGCACTCGTGCAATTATACATGGTCTGCAGTAAGTAATAAATAAATTATCGATCTTCACATGGACTGTGATTTATCCAAGGAGATGTTTAGAATTGAATAGAAATAAAAGCATAGATGATGTGATAGTTTGGTTTGGAATAGCAGAAAGAAAACTTAACGGCAGTAAAATAGATTGAGAGAGATAAGGCTAAACTAAGATACTGATGGAAAGCAATAGCAATGCGCTGCAAAGAAACATGCGGTAAGGAATAACTAACATACTACGCCTTACAAACTTCCACTTCCACGTCCGTTCGCATCAAGTTTGGCTTCCACTACAACTTGATGTAATGATAACCGGCGCTACGTATACAATAGTTACGCGTTTATTCCTAAACTTCAATTCAAAGAATTAAAGACTTAATTCTAACCTACTGAACATGTAACTAGACTAAGGTTATTTCCTTTTCCGATTTACAACCTATTAGTTCATATGGATGGCCGGTCGACACTTACTGTTGAGATTTACTCCTAGTTAACATGCATTAGTTAAACCTTTCTATTTCTTCTTAACACATGCTACAACTACTCCACTTTTTCCTAGCATTGCCTTAAGGAAATTAGTTCATCATACAAACAAACAACAAAGATAGAGAAATCGAAAACATACTGAAATTGATATAAAGAAAAATAATAACTCTCAGTTTCTAATCTCCAGACTCTCTCCTTTTCTTCCTATTACAGAGATCACCTTTTATAAGCTTCTTTGTCAGCTCTCAGAATATTCCAAAATAGGCACGAATCAATCAACGCGACATTTTTCCTTGTTTAAACTTGTCAATTGTGTTTCCATTTGTCTAAGGTAAGAATCTCTTAATTTCCGTAATCTGTCTCGTAGTGTTTGGTTAGTCAATTTCATGCTTCAAATTGATTCTTTCCTTATTTGTGCTTGTAGTGATTTGGCATTTCTTTCTCCCGAGCATGACTTGCTCATAATCGCGTGTCTCGAATATTAACTTTGCACCTTTTTGCAACTGCAATTTCCTGCAAAAACAGTTAATCAGCATAAGCCTTGCTAAATGTGCATTGAGGGTGCTAATTCCTTCAATTTAAGTGTTATAATTCATATCTCGCAATTTATTCCCCTAATGCGTAAGCATTAACAAACTACACCTTTTTCTCTTTATTTTTACTTTGCTCACATTGAATCTTATATAACAACCGCATACAATGATCCAAAATTATCCTGAATTCTAACTCTATTTAAGTGTCATCAGAATAATCACCCCAATTTCTCTTAGGGAGGGCAGAATAGCAACGCTAACCTAGCTGGGCAGCAAAGATTGAATCAACAATCTAGATTCAAAAGCACCCAGTATCAAGGTTATATTCAACCGTATGACTCACTGCTGAAGGACTACATGGTAAAAAACGACGCAGCAATGATGGTACAAAGGACGATGTTGAGTGATCAGCAAGCAATTCTACGAACGTTGGAATTACAGCTAGGACAAATTACGTCAGATCTAAAGAGTAGACAACAAGGACAACTTCTATCAAATACAGAAAGCTCTAGGAGAGACGTAAAAAGCAAGTTAATGTGATTGAGCTTAGAAGTGGAAAACGTCTGATGGAAAGCGGGAAGGTGAAGAAGTACCAAGAAACTTTAGCTTCCAAGGATGCTAAACAACCAGAGGACATGGAAGATGCGAAGAAAGAAACAGAGGAACCTGAGATAAGACGTGAGGCGACGGGTGTGGACAAACCACTACCAATCTATCAACCACCACCACCATATCCACTGAGGCTCAAGAAAAGGAGAAACGAAAAGCATTTCGATAAATTCATGAATTTACTAAAGTAGATCCACATAAACATTCTGTTAGTAGATGCGTTGTGATAGATGCCAAACTACATGAAGTTCTTAAAGGACACTATCAGCGAAAGAGTAAATTTGAAGAATTCAAAGTGGTCGTGATAAATGAAGAATGTAGTACAATGATCCAGAACAAAATTCCAATGAAGGAAGTCGACCCTGGGCAATTCACCATTCCTGTGAAAATTGGCAAAAATCATATCGGGCGCGCACTTTGTGATTCTTGAGCTAGCATTAACCTTATGCCCCTTCCAGTTTACGAAAAAATTGGGATAGGTGAAGTCAGACCCACGACTTTCATGATTCAACTTGCTAATAGGACAATCATTCATCCTATAGGAAATATTGAGGACATCTTAGTCTAAGTAAATAAGTTCATCTTTCCAGCAGACTTCATCATTCTGGATTATGAAGCAGATAAGGAAGTGTCAATCATCTTGGGAAGGCCTTTCTTAAAAACTGGGCAAACCTTAGTGGACGTATATGAAGGAACAATCATGCTACGAATGAACGATCAATAGATTCAGTTTAACATCTTTGATTTGATGAAATAAGCTGATGCAGAGGAAAACACCAATGTTGGCAAGATTGAAATGCTGATTGACGAAGAAATTGAGGAAGTGCAAAAAATGGAAATGCTGAACATGAGCAGTGAGGATGAAGACGAGGGCATTCCAGACTTTGTAATCACGAATCCTGTGATGGAAAAAGCTTATCGATGTCAAAGGTCGAACTAGTTCTTCTCAATGCCCTTCGATTGAAGAACCACCAGCCCTCAAGCTAAAACCTCTTCCTGAGCATCTGAAGTACGCTTACCTAGGTGAAAAGAAACACTGTAATTTGTAATATCTTTGCAGCTGACACCAAGCCGTGAGCAATTACTTCTGGAATTACTTAAGCAACATACCAAGGCAATTGGTTGGACGTTAGCAGACATAGAAGGCATTAGTCCTGCGTGTTATATGCACAAAATCATTCTTGAGGAAGATGCTGGAAACTCAGTGGAACATCAAAGGCATCTAAACCCTGCCATGAAAAAGGTGGTAAAAAAAGAAATCATTAAATGGCTAGATACTGGCATATATACCCTATATCAGATAGCCAATGGGTTAGTCCTATTCAATGCGTACCAAAGAAGAGAGGCACCACAATCATTTGAAATGAAAAAAATAAGCTAATACCAACCAGGACAGTGACGGTATGGCGAATGTGCATGGACTACCGCAAGTTAAATAAAGCACCAAAGAAGGACCATTTTCTTTTGCCTTACATAGATTAGATGTTAGATCACAAAGAATGGAAGGAATACTATTTCTTTCTAGATGGATATTCAGGCTACAATCAGATTTCTATCGATCCCAAGGATCAAGTGAAAACCACTTTCACTTGTCCTTATGGAATATTCACTTCTAGAATAATGTCTTTTAGACTCTGAAATGCCCTAGCAACATTTCAAAGATGCATGATGTCGATATTCTCTGACATAATAGAAAACATCATGGAAGTTTACATGGATGACTTCACGATGTTTGGAGACAATTTTTCCAACTGCCTTGAAAATTTGAAGAAGGTGCTACAATGCTGTGAGGAAACGCATCTCGTGCTTAACTGAGAAAAATGTCATTTTATGGTACACGAAGGAATTGTCCTTGGACACAAAATTTCAAAGGTTGGAATGGAGGTTGGCTAGGCAAAGATCAAAGCTATTGAAAAGATGGAACCTCCAAAAAATGTTATAAGAGTGCGTACTTTCCAAGGCCATGCAGGTTTCTTTTATTAAGGACTTTTCAAAAATCACGAAAACCATGTGCGAGCTTTTGGAAGCTGACCGCCCCTTTAAATTTGACCAAAGATGTACCCAAGCTTTTGAAACTTTGAAATTAGCGCTGACAACTGCTCCTATTATGATATCACCAAATTGGAAGAAACCTTTCGAATTAATGTGTGATGCTAGTGATTATGCTGTTGGAGTAATCTTGGGTCAAAAAGGAGAAAAACTTATCCATCCCATCTACTAGGCTAGTCGAAATCTAAATGATGTGCAACACAATTACACTACTACAAAAAATGAGCTTTTAGCTATGATCTACATGCTTGAAATTTTCGTTCCTACTTAGTAGAATCTAAAGTGATCGTCTTTACTGACCGCACGGCGATTAAGTATCTTAGGAGTAAAGTGAATGCTAAACCGCAATTGATCAGATGGATTTTACTTCTTCAGGAATTTGACATTGAGATCAAAGATAAAAAAGGATTGCAAAAATGTTGTCACAAATCATCTATCTCGACTAGAGAACAAACGGACCCATGCGATAATGATCAATATATCTGAAGGCTTCTCGGATGAGTAGTTATTCATGGTAGCCATTCTTGAAAAATAAGATAACCCTTTGTTTGCAAACATTGCAAATTATCTTGCAAGCCACATCATCCCTACAGATTTGTCAAGACAACAAGCTAAGCAATTCTTTCACGAAGCGAGTTTCTACTTTTGGGATGAGCCATTTCTGTAGAAACAATGCACGGATTGAATGATTAAACGATGCGTTGAGGAAAAAGAAATGAATGCAATATTAAAAGCCTGCCACGCATTGCCATATGGCAGGCACTTTAGAAGAATATGCACCACAGCAAAAATCTTTCAATCAAGCTACTTTTGGCCTAGCATATTTAAGGATGCGCATCACCACGCTAAAACGTGCGAAAAATGTCAAGGAAAAGGGAATATAGGGAAGAGAGATGAAATGCCACTAAATTTGATTTTAGAAGTTGAATTATTCGATGTTTGGGGAATCGATTTCATGGGACTGTTTCCCCCTTTGCACGAAAATTCTTACATGACTATGTTTCTAAATGGATAGAAACTATTGCCACACCTTTCATCGATGTTAAAACAGTCATCAGATTTTTTCATAAATACATTTTCACAAGGTTTGGTACGCCACAAGCACTGATTAGTGATGAGGGAACACATTTCATAAACAAAGAAATGGTTCATGTGCTACAAAAATACAACATTAAGCATCGCATTGCAACACCTTATCATCCGCAGAACAAAGGCCAAGCAGAAATCTCCAACTAGGAAATCAAAAGTATCTTGAAAAAGGTTGTTGGACCAAATAGAAAAGACTAGTCTCTGCAACTGGATGATTCGCTTTGGGCCTATCATACTGCATTCAAGACTCCACTGAATATGTCATACAGAATTGTTTATGGAAGAGCATGTCATTTGCCTATTGAGTTAGAGCATAAAGCTTTTTGGGCATTGAAAAAGTTAAAATTGGACCTTCAGAAAGCTGATTCTGCCAAAATGATGCAGTTGCTCGACTTGGAGGAGCATAGACACTTCGCATATGAAAATGCAAAGTTATATAAAGAAAAGACAAAAAAAAAATGGCATGGCCATAGACTAATCCAGAAAATATTTATGGTAGGTCAGCAAGTACTTTTTTTTAACACACAACTTCGTTTGTTTCCAAGAAAACTCAATCCAAGTGGTCTGGACCATTCCGTATTACATAGGTAAAATCAAATGGAACAATCTTGATAATGAACGAGGCCAACAAAAATGAGTTCGTGGTTAATGGGCAATGATTGAAGAATTACTCGAATGAAGATATTCAATGCAGAATATCTTCATTATCTTAAATCGAAGAATGAGTGCGGGAGCATACGTTTGGAGCAAAGCTTATTGGTACATTTATTTTGTAGCTCCAAGCATGCAAAGTTATACTTTTTTCTATCCACTTATTTGAAAAGTATGAGTCCTAGTTTAATTCTTTTTTATTATTTATTTCACCTCTTAAATTTATTTTATTGTTAGTTAGGAAAAGTTATTTAATCTCTACCTATGGTCAGTAAGAAGGTCGAATCATATAAGATGCGATGCAGAAAATTAAAATAAATAATTATATCAATGCATTAATTATGACCGGATACCTGGTTGGACAATTTCGGGTGCTAATATAAAGGTACAGTAATTAACTCAGAGAATAACCTATTGCTAAGTGTGACTCGGAATCGCTTATGCGCAAGTATACACGGCAAGAATGTAGAAAGTGATAAGTATTTATATTTTATCGTCTACACAAGGAATTTGTAACAAGTGGATGTATATTAAGAGTCAGTAAGAGTAAACTAGAAAAGAATGAGATTTAAGGTTTGTGCAATTGATGAGAAAATAACTAAGGACTACTAACTAATAACTAAAAACTAAGAACTAGGATACCAAGTCAGATTAAGGATATCAACATAAAAAGGATGCGACATTGGTAAATTAGAAATCATACTTCTCAAGGCATCGTATGCACTAGTAGGGTTAACTCTAACTCCATTTAATGATCGAAAGACTCCACACCAAACTAAACGTAACCTGTTGGGTCTTTTGCCAATTTTCCTTTCCAAGTACACTGGAGGCAGACACGTGTGGATAGCTAGTCAATGCATGCTAAATATTTAAACAACATTATAAGATCTTTTTCACCCACATTCTTATTAACATTCTAACCCAAAATCTAACAACAAATTCCTATGTGCAAAGCTAAGTAACTAACGAGGAGATCCTCGAAATGCAAACCACATTGATTAAAGATTAGTTGTCATGAGAAAAATAGCGCATACTGAACTTTGCTTCAAGCCCCCTTCTAGAGCACCTGTCGGTACATTGTCCATAGATTTACTTTTAAGAACAAGTTTTGCATATGCAGCTAGTGAGTTGGTTATTCCTAACTTCCCTCTAAAATACCTAAGACTAAGCATTGCCTAGTGATTACGATTAGGTTAAGCCCTTAGCATCCCCTTTCCCAAGGCAAATGTTAAGCACTCGCAAGTGGATTATCAATCAACCCTTGAGAAACAAATACAACTGTCGTCCTTACTACTTTACCCTCTTATCGTTATTCAATTTTGTTATGAGCATTGCGAATTTCTCCCTAAGGTTGCTTCTTAATATTAATCCTAATCAACAATTTGTTAACAGGGGATTAAGTCTGAAACAAAATATGCATAGTATTAACTTCAAGAAAACGTTACAATCTATTCCTACAACATGTGATTACACTACATTACATGATACAAAAATTACGATGTACTAGACTATGACATAAGCTATGGAGTTGTTGGAATCGTCGTCACTATTGCCAGTGAAGCCTTCTTCTACAAACACCGCATGGTACTGAGTTCTTCCAAGGCTATAGATGAACAGAATTCGCCAAGATCTCCCAAGAGACCTTAGCATCTTCGTTGCCCATCAACGGTAATATCCTCTCCAAACCAGCACACCAATTCTGTCGATTGCTTCTCCATTTATAGCGTCCAAGGTTTCTTCTTGATCACGTTTAATCTTTGCACAGATCTCTGTATGAAATATTCGATTGTTGATTCTTTCCATCCTTATTCTAGTGATTCCGTAATTTGATTGTCATCCAGTCTTTCCTATTCTGTTCTATTGATTAATCCGTTTCATTCGTCATCGGCATTCGCAATGCACTTCCTGCTAATTTCAACACGTCAGCGAGTTTCGACTAATAATCCTAGTTTTTTCACTTATGCACGCGTTTTACCTCTAAAAATTGCATTATTCTCAAACTTCTATTATGCACGTGCTATTGTTTAACAAGCTGGATAAATACGAATGTAGTCGATTCATTACCCTTTTCATGTTGTTTGCTTGTTTACTTTTGAATAAAATACAAAGTTTTGGAAGCTTAAATAGTGCTATTATTTAGTGCTATCAAACCCCCAAATTTGAATATTGCTCGCCCCGAGCAATACTTAAACAGCTAACAGGCCTTACTTGTGTAGGAAAGTACTGAATACAATATTTCACAATGAATCCTCTTTGCAATCCATAATTCATGCTTTTCCTCTAATTAAAACATAAGGTATCCATTAGTACCTAGGGCCCCGATGTAAACTAGTCTGTTTCTTTCATTAGTTCTAGCTTCATCCATTTTCGACCGGTAGATTGGACATCCTAAGAGTTAATGACTACGACTCCAAGACATCTTGATCAATTCCTTGATCCTCCTAAGTTTGCCCAAAACATTCTATCAAGGCTGCTAATTAGGTTCCTTGATCCTTCGAGGCTTATGCTTATCGCATTCCTATCAGGTTGTACTCATGTCTGTAATCCTTAGTTCTTAAAATGTTCCGTTTGAGCATATAACGTCCCATCTAAGTAATGGAAAGTTTTAACTAGCGTTAATAATGGACAGTGGAGTAATGGAAATCCTATGGCTTACTCACACTTAATGCCTTAATTTTGCCCAAAAGGTTTTGAACTTTATTTTTCAATTTTTTTTTTTTTTACATGCTGCTTTTGATCACTCTTTCTTTTCAGCATTCACAACTCGGGCTTCCTTCACCCCAAAAATTAAGGGTTTCATTGTCCTCAATGAAGGTGCGGTTTAGTTCCCCCAAACTTATTTGAATCTCAGATTTAACTTCCTTGCTTTGGGTTTTCAGATTTATCCCTTAGAACATTCATTCTCTCTTCCTACTTATAGCATCTGCTATTGCTAATGCTACCGTATCCTAGTGAACTCGCTCTCTTGGTACTGCTAATCTCCCTATGTTTCAATTAGTTAGAAAATCAATAACCTATGGATTGCAGCTACTGGATAGACAATAGTATGTAGTATATGATGCTAACTCATGCATATTAATAATCAACAAGGAAATTTTAATTTATGTGGCTCAAAAGTTGTAAAAACTAAAATTAAACTTGTGTTACCAAGTTGTAGACAGAGACTTCCTTTAGCTTGCCGAATCAATGCCTTCGACGAGCGGATCTTCCGATTCTACTGGAGGCATCCATTCTTGGAGCACTTCTATTGGAAAATGTGGGAGCTGAAATTGTAGGTTCCTTCTTTGGAGCTCCATTCGAATGTTCTGATCCCTTCTTTGCATATATGTCCAAGTTATACTGCTTTACCGTATAAAATGCATCATCTGACTCTGAAATAACTCATTCCTGCGCTGAGTCTCATTTATCAAGGTAACGAGTTCTTGTGTTACATAGTCTCACGCCGCTTCAGGGATGTCTTGCATGGATGGGCCAGCATTTTCGGCTGTCGGTGGGATTCTTTGCCTTTCTTCTTCTGATATTTGCTGTGGAGGCCTTGTACTTACTGGACTGTTTATTAGGGGTTGGTCCAATGCTTACTTGAGGTAGCTGTTTCTTCTTAGCTATAGGTTGTGTAGCGGGTTTAGTCGGTTATTTTCCTTATTTTGTGTTGATAATCGAGTTAGAACACTGTTCTAAGTCTCCTTGATTGGTTGCTTCCCCGTCCCCTTTCTTCATTCTCTTCAGCGGCGAGAAAATCTCAATTTCAAGCTCATCTTCCATGATCAAGCTTGGCCAGTGGAGCTAGAGTATTTTTTATTAGATTAACCACTGAAGGGGATCATTGCTGCAGTTGTGGAGCTGCTTGAACACTCGCCTTCTTCCTGGGCGGTATTGCTACCGCTACGATCCGGTCCTTCCTGGTCCTTGTTGTTTTGAGTTGTATTGACATGTCCATGATTATTGGCTCTTTGGCTTTGCACTTGTTAAAGGCCATCTAGAAAACTGCTTTGACCTTTAGCAAAGCAGAGACTAGAGGTATAAATTATCTATAAAAAATGGTGTAAGATTCTTTATATAGTAAAAAAAATCACCTCATCTTCTCTTGAACTTTTCATAATCTTTAAACTAGGTCTTTCGCTTAAAAAAAACAATTGATGAAAATTGATATAAATATACATAAAAATACAAAATATTAAGGCAAACACAAGAGACAGTTCATAAATCATATAATAAGCGTATTGGCTCTTCCAAATCTAGCAATTGTAGCATTCTAGAAGGTTCAGCTTTCTAGAGGTATAAATTCAGCTTCTTAAGAGCCCATAATGCCTTATGTTCCAGTTCAAGCGAAAAATGACACGATTTATCATAAACAAATCGATATGGCGACATGTTGAGTTGAGTTTTGATTGCAGTACGATAAGCCCATAACGAATCATCCAATCGCAGCGACCAATCTTTACACGAAGGTCCTACCACTTTTTCTAAAATGCTCTTTATCTCACGATTGGAGACTTCAGTCTGTGGTCAGGTTGTCAAAACCCGCTAAAATAAAAACTGATTCTCTAGATCAAACTATAGAAATGGTAGAACCAAGTCGAATCTCAAATGAGCTATGAATTAATTTCTCAAGCTTAAAAAAACAAATAAATTGTGGGGGTTTTGAATTAAATTAAACTTAAATAATAAAATGGATAAAATAAACAATTTAACGAGAACTTCCAATTCAAGGGTTTAGTTTAATCCAATTGTAATCTTAATCATAGGCTACAAAAGTTATTTAAAAATCTTAAGTTCAAGGAATTAGTCTATTGATAGCTCTCAAATAGAGCATAAATTAGGCTACTTTATTACACATTTTTTAAGGTCCAAGGGAAATAATCGAGCTATAAAAGACTCAATACGAGTAAAACCATTAAAAATTATATGCATTCATCATTTAGCGCATTAAAGGCTCAGCATCGCATTTTAGAGTAAAAGAGTGAATAAATCGTGCTAAATGCGATACAATACAGGAAATGCAGAACTTAGGCGTTGGAGAAAAAATCAATGCGAACAGTAAAATACAAACATAACATGATGCAGTCACAAGGCAGTCGCATTCGAGGAATCACGCCAATTAGGAAAGAACAGAAAATCAATAAGCAATCAATTTGACGTAAATCAAGAAATTGCAGCAGAAATCAAGGAATCATGTATTGATGAAGATATTCCAACTCACCCAAACTTGCGAACTAAGTAAATCAACTCTATAAATAGCAAGAAAGAAGCTGCCATCGGGGAGCTGGTGAGGGTGGCCAGAACTGGTAGGTTGGCCAAAAGCCAATTTGCGTGAACCAGAATTGATGGTGTATGTAGGAGCCGATGACAAGGAGTCTGCACACTTCACAGCCTCACCAATTCCTATCTGTTATTTTAATGTTTTATTAGTTAGGAATAGATTATAGAACTGTTACAACTTTTATTAATGAGATATCTAAATTTTCTTATTATTTGTTGTTCGTTTCTATGTCTCATTAGATATGAGCTATGATGATAATTCGTATGTAGAACGCATGTTGACATTGTAGGTTTTTAGCTTTTATACTGCTGAAATTTTACTTTTAAGTATGGATCGATTAGCTACCCACTTATGCTAACCCTCACTAAACTCGCAAGAGGGAACTAGAGGCAAGTCTTGTATGTTACGATAGGTTTATCGTGAGAACTCTCACATAATTTAAGGAGTTAGGAATAATCTTACTATCGCACGTGTCGACCAGGTTTAGTATGAATAACTGCTGCGAAAGCCAAGTTAGTCATAAAATATTAAGTGCGGAAAATACTTATTAAGACATGGAAGTATGAAATATAATTACCATTATTGCATATTCAACATCTTCTATATCCACAATTGCTGGCTCTCAAATGGATCCAGTATTTAGGATGTTTTAGAGTCATTGCTTTGTATTATTATAGAAAAATCTAATGCGAAAAAGGTGAAAATAAAGAGTAAACGGTGAAAAAGGTTAATGCGTATGCATTAGAGGAATAATTAAAGAAATATGTATTATAACGCTAAAACGCTGAAATTGTACTTTAAATGCGCATTTTGGTAATGGCTTATGATAATTAGCGGTTTTATAGAAATCTTGATGCGGAGCGAGAGCTAGATCAAGAAATGTGAAGTGACAAGGATCAATGCGAAGCAGAGAACTCGATCAAACCATGCGGTCAGTGAAGAACCATGAGGAGCTAAATCATGCGACAGTAGCAATTCGGAAAAGACGTCAAGTCACACACAAGAAAATAAGGAAAGAATCAAGTGAAGAGCAATTGTTGACTAACTAGACAGCTATAAGGCAATTATGGGAATCACGAGATTATTACCTTAAATCACACAACGAGATTGGCAACATATTAGTAAGGTTCTATTGCGCTAATTTGGCTGTCAACCCAAACCAAGAAGATTCGAGAAGACCTAGAAGGAGATTATAAGAAAGAACCATTACAACCATTGAGGAGGGCGTAACGAGAGACTTCACTACCACTCTAATTTGTTTTATTTTATTCTGCAAACCCATTTGTTACTTTCTTTCTTTTATTTTCTAAACATCATCTGCCTACTGATTTTTTGTTACCTCGTGTGCAGATAATTCACACTCGCGCAAGTATACGTGGTCTGCAATAAGTAATAAGTAAATTATCGATTTTCACAGAGACTGTGATTTATCTAAGGTGATGTTTAGAATTGAACAGAAATAAATGAATGATAGTTGTGATTGATTGGTTGAAAGCATAATAGAGATAAAAGCAGTTGTAAAACAGATTATGAGAGAATAAGGCTAGACTAGGATGCTCATGGAAAGTAATAGCAATGCGTTATCAAAGAAATATGCGGTAAGGGGAACTATCATACTACTCGTCACAAATTTCCACTTCCGCTTCCGTTTACATCAAGCCCGACTCTCACCGTGACTTGATGTAATGCTAAGCCGGCTATGTATGCAGTAGTTACGCGTTTATCCCTAAACTCCGATTTAAAGTATTGAAAACTTAATACTAACCTATTGAACATGCAAACTAGACTTACAACCTAATAGTGCATGTGGATCGCCGGTCGCACTTACTATTGATGATTCGCTCCTAGTTAACATGCCCTACTTATGTCCTTCCTATTTTTTCTTTAACACATGCTAAAACCGACCACTTTCCCTAGCATTACCTTAGCAAAATTAGTTCCTCATACAAACAAGAAATACATATAATAACATAGAAAACATGTTGAATTAGTATTACTGAATTGAAATGAGTTTTGACAGAGAAAATAATATGAACTTTGTTCCGCAAAATCTACTCTCCTATTCTATTACAAAGGGTCTCATTTTATAACCATCCTTTAAATATTCTAGAATAAGCACAGATTAATCGATGTGATCTCTTTCCTTGCATAAATCCGCCAATTATGTATGATCTCTTTCCTTGCACGAATACGCCAATTATGTTTGTGTGGTTAAGGGAAGAATCTCGTGATTTTTACAATTTGTCTCTCTAGTGTCTACTTAGTCAACATCTTGTCGTCATTTGATTCTTTCCTTATTTTGTTTACGGTGCCTTGGCGTTTCTTCGAATGTCACTACGCGTGTATCGCACGTTTTGCTTCTCAGCCCGCATCGCTCTGCATCATAATTTCCTGCAAAATAGTTTATCCGTATAAGCTTTGCTAAATACGCACTAAGTGTGCTAATTCTGACATTTTTCGCACTTAAATTAATTTCTTCAAGTTTATTCTACTAATGCATAAGCATTACCTAATTACACCTTTTTCTCATTATACTTACCGTTTTCACATTGGATTTTAAATAATAACTACAAACAATAATCACAGAATAACAAGAATTCTGACTCTATTTAAGAGTCATCATCATCCTTGATAAGTCACAATCTCTGTGGAGATCGATAATTTACTTATTACTTGCGGCAGACCATGTATACTTGCGCGAGTGTGAACTGAAAATCCCACGAAACAACCTAGTGTTCTGCTTTTACCCAGTTAGTAATTTTCACCTATGCTCATTTGTTTATTGCATACATAGAGTCTTAGAAAAACCCAAATCAACCATCAATTTCATGCTTTTTATTTACTTGCACAACTCTTAAATTAGTAAAAATA